>JAADWJ010000854.1:0-11220 GCA_023336165.1 Pythium monospermum | reverse complement strand
CTTACTGGCTATTTCCGACCGAATGCGTGGTTCCATGAAGTCGCACTTGGCTCCAGTCAGGTGCACCATTGGTCTTGTACCCATAGTCGAAGAACAGTTCTTCACCACTCTTGATGTCCCGTTTTGCCCAGATGGTGATCCGATGCTCTGGGCCGGTCTGGAGTACCTTGGCCTGGCAGTTGGCCTGAGACGAGCCATGGTTGATGAACCGGCTCTTGTTCCCCTTCCGAATTGCATCCACCACCGCATCCTCATTGAGGTCAAATAAGTAACTCATTGACACCCGATCATACACCTGACCCCGCCTCTCCGCCTCATCCTGCGAAATTAATTCACCAGGATATTCGGCGATGAAATCGCCTCGGCGGATCGGTGACAGTGCAAACGCTCCCCATCCATGTACCGTAGAATCGCCTATTGCGATTCGGTGGTGTTGACGGCACTGGAGGTTTACGTTTGCACACGTCACCTGGCCACCAAACCCACGGGTATCAACCCGGCGAGTAATGACGGGGTCAATATTGTGATGATGGGTGCCAACGTAGCGATGGTGTGCAAGTATGGGATCGCCACTGGCATGCCCAACTAGGAAGGGGAGCACAGCAACCACCGACGCACCGCAGCTCACACAAATATCTGGGTCACATTCGCGACCAGCGGAAAAACACGGACACAACAGTGTTCTGCACGCACCAAACCCACAACGGCATCCTTGAAATCTATAATGGAAATGCACCATTCCATCAAACAAACCCACAGTACGAAAACAAAACCCATGAATCTCATAGGCACGTACCGGTTTGGACAGTCACGTCGACATGAGCAGGCTTTATCACACATGTGGTCGCGGCGCACACAACCGCACGCAGTCGAGTCACATGGACCATCGTGGCCGCATGGTTCATATGCGTGGTTGGCGCCGCGATCAACCAGTCGCTGGGTTCGTGTACGCTTGAGCAGTTCACTGTTGCTGGATGCGCGCGAGGCAACCCCACGGGTGTTTTTCTTGCTCCTCTTGGTGCGATCGAGTCGGTCGTCGTCATCTTGCCATTCTTCTCGCTCGCGTGACTCTTGGCGGTGTCTTTCCAACATGGCGTGCACAGTTGAACACGCCAACGGCTTCATGATGGCCGCGACCGCACACGAGTTCATGCCCACAAGACGAGCGAGTTTGTGCACGACAACAGCAACAACGCCATCGTATTCACTTCCACTCATAGCAACATCCATGGCCAAAACCTTCGTGCACGAGTCCCCACATGGGTCGTCGGTCGCCAGCAGGCGCTTGATCGTCGGCGCGAGCAGCTCCACATGGGACGTGTCCACGTACTCAGTGGGGTCCACGCCGTCCCCACATTGCGTTTGGTTGCGGCGGCGCTCACGACGTGGCCGTTGTTGCTCTTGCGCTTCCCAGTTCGATGTCGCTGTCGACGACTGCACTGTCAAAGACCGTGATGACCGACGAACTCGCTCACGACCAGACTTCTTACTTTTTTCATCGTCGTCGCTTTGCAAATCGCCACTGCTGCTGTCTTCATCACGGTCATCTCCATCATCATCATCATCCCCATCAACGTCCAACTCGTCGGTGTCGCTTCCACTTGCTTTCCATGTTGTCGCCAAGCGAGGATACGCTGGGTTATCGCGGCTTGCGGGCTGTGGCTGTTCGATGCCGTGCTCTTGACAGTCGTAGCAGTAGCATATGCGGCAAAACAAATCTCGATACGACTCCAACAGCACGGCATAGTCGTCGGTCTGACGGACGTTCATGTTCACGCCTTTTTTGTTTCCATTTCTTTGCTTTGTTTTGCGCTCACGCACAATGTGCGAGTGGAAAAACGTCGGCGGCGGCGCCATGCGTTCACGTAGAGTCTTGGACGAGAGCGGCTTCAACGCCACGATGGACTCGACAAGTGCAGCGCCTTCCATTGCAGAGCTTGCTGGTGGTTGTTGCCGCGACTGCTTGACCAACCGTGCTGCATCATCCAGACGACGCACCGTCACACGACGCGCGTTGTCCGTTTTCTTCAGTTCCAAGTAGTCCGCCGATGCCTGTGAGAGACCAGCGATGGTCTTCAACGCGTGGAACACGGTCGTTGCATCGCCACACTCGGCGACGACGACGCGCAACGCGTACTCGGAGACTTCATCATCCAGCGCGGTGGACGTCAACCCAAACTCGCCGTTTTGTGCGCTTTGACTGGCATGGGCAGCTGCCTGTGCTTGTTGCTGCGATTGATCCTTGGTCATCGGCAAGAAGCGTAAAAATGGATCGTCATCGACACGCAGGTTCCGCGGGACACCGATCAACGTGACCGATCGGCTCATAGGACGGATCGCTGGCAGTGGCCGTTTTTGGCCGAGCCCATCGATTCGTTTTTCACGCACGCGATCTCCGTCACCCCGGCCAAACACGATCACATCCTCACGTCGGCTGGTGTTCGACGACTTGCTCTTGTTGTTGTTGCTTGCGACTGGCTGGCCGCTTCGTTCCACCGACGCCGCTTTGCTCACTGAATAGGCAGCACACAAGGCACACAGACACAATACATTTGAGTTCTATTTTTCCACAACGGGTCAATGTGCCAGTTACGGATCACTTACACGCAGAGAGGACGATCGCGTTGCGATGCTTGGCCAACCCATCGAGGTACACACGAGTACTCGCTCGTGATGCGGCGACCACGACTGCGGACCGCTTTGCAGCACACGAGCGAAGCAGTGGGACTGCGGTCGCCAGCACGGCACGCACATTTTGATCCACCGTTGCTTGTGGAAGTGGGCGTGCGTCGCTGTTGGTATCAAGCAACGCAAATGGCGATTCTAAAGGCTGCGACTTGCCAAACGTTGGTACAAAGGCACTCTTTTGTTCCAGTTCTCCACTGGCATCTGCAACAACAACAACAAAGAAAAACACCACAGTTCACAATCATGATTTTTCCACAAAAAAAAAATGTACATGGCAATGGGAAAGCGTACCAAAACAAGACAGTGGCTCCATGTGTAAATTCTCAAATGGGATCGCACAGCCAGTGTCCAAGATCGTCTGTACGGGCGATCGCCACGAGACCACACGCGCGGTCGCCACGGGAACAGAAGAAGTCGTGCGCGCGGAAACGGATCGCGATTGTTCTGCTGAGGCGCACGGAACAGTAAAAGTCACGTCTTGTTCGTCTTCCTCCACCTGCGCATCTTGCTGAGGCGACGCGCGTTGCGCTGAGACACGTGGCTTGGCTGGCGGTGACTTGGCCGGTGACGTCGACGCTGATGCCGGCGTACGGTCGCTTTTCACACTCTTTGTATCGGCTGTATCCATCGAAACGTCGGTGTCGTTGTGTGAGTCTGGACTGGAGCTGCACAGATCCACATCCATTGACTTGGACCGCTCGACTTTCGCACTCCTGGGACCACCACCACCACCACCACTACCAGCACCAGTACCAGTACCAGTAGATGAACCCACCATATCGATCATCATCTTCTCCGATTTCAGCCGTGTCAACTCGGCTTCCTGTGCTTGGATATCTTCCCACGCGACCAGATCGGTATTGAAAGCTCGCTCCAATCGGCGCCGTGGTCGCTTCGATCGCATTGTTTTCTTGGTGGTCTCTTCACTGTCGCTACCTGTATCGGGAGCACGATTCGTCGCGTTTGGCGGCAGTCGAGGCGGTGAGACCTCTTGCTCCGCCACACTGTTGCGGCCACGCATTTCCTTGTCATACTGGATCGATTTCCGTGCCGTCACCTTGGGACGTGACTTGCCAGCACGCGAGAGTAACGGTGCCCACTCTGCTTGCCCTAGATCGTCATCTCTACGCGCCGCCGGATGGCGGGGCACCAGAGGCACTGGGCGTTTGCTGTTGTCTTGTTCTTCTGAGGCGCTTGACGACGGTGACAATGGTGGAGAGGATCGAGCGCTCAATGACATGAACAAATCACTGTCATCATCCGAATGCTCGAAATCGGACGAATCATCTTCCACGTCAGTCGATCGAAACGATGCGGTCGTGGACGAGCGCCGCGACTTCTTTGTCTTCTTTTGTTGCCGCGGCTTCCCACCCAATGGACGTTCTAGTTGCGTCGTCTTCTTCACTTTCGTCTTCTTTCTCGCGAATGAATGCGTCAGCTCGGAAGAACGGAAGCCACTGAGCGGCGTCACTTTGTCTTCTCTAGGTGATGGTGGGCAACTCACACGAGCTGGCGCCTTGGATTTCTTTTCATCCGACCGCCGCAAGCGCTTCCGTTGCCGGGCAAGTGGCGCGTTCGTTGGCTTCATCTGTGGCTTCTTGGCCACGCGATCAGCAAGAAGCGAGTCCAATTCTGAATCGGCCGAGTCAGACGCGATATCCGAGTCTAGGCTGGATGACATCAGATCCACTGTCTTCGCGCTCGACGCCGATACAGGCGGTCGAGCGACAGGGCGAGCGGGCGACCGCTTGACACCTACTACGACACTGGACCGCTGGAAATCTCCTGCACTTTTCCGGCTGGCAAGTTTCACGCGCGACGACATTGGTGGCTGCAGCGGTAAAACACCAGGGGATCGTGCTGAACGGATCTCCTGTTGGACGGAGCTGCGCTGCCGCCTCGTCGGTGCCGACGTACTCGGTCTTTTCCCCTTTCGCTTGGATGGCGACTCCTTCGCACTTCTACTCGAAGCAGATGCCGCTGTAATTGCCGCTTGCGCGTGGTCATTATCTAACGCAGAGACCATCGCGAGCGCGTTCCGCACCGCATCGGCGTACACACTTGTACCTGCGAGCCCGCTCCACGCTGAAGGAGTACTAGTGCTCGTCCTAAGCGGCGGCGGCAGTGGCGTGGTGTTCTCAACCTCGTCGTCGCTGCTGCTATCGAGACAGATCACTTCCTGGTTCATGTTGGTTGTTGGGTCAGTTGGCTGTTTGCTTGATTGGGTTGGGGGTGGCTGTGGGAAACAACAACAAAAACGCTCCTTTGTCATAAAACGAGGTAAATTATTGACACATCGAACCACATCGAACCACATCGAATTTTCGGACAATTTCCAGAAATGGAAAAATGGATATTACGTTGGAAAATCAAATGTATCCATTGAAAACTCCTCTTTAAATTTACATCACTACTTCAACGTCGATGACTTGGTTCATCGTGTACATTCGACCAGGTGCAAGCTTCTGCGGCTCACTTACTCGGCCAGGCTCGACACAAACCATGTGGATGTACTCCTCGTCCTCGAAATCGCTCATACCCTTGGCCTTGTCGCTCTACGGGTTCCAGATTTCGACATCACTTGGTTGCTTCATTCCGTCATCCAGGAACGCCGATTTGTCGATGATGACAACGTGGCTCGGGTCGTGGACGCCACGAAGATGTACCACGACCTGGTCCGGTGCATTCGCGTACGCGTTGTCAATCTCTAGATCAAATGTCACGACACCTCGCGTCTCTGTGTGCTTGACACCATCAACTTTGGAGTGGTATGTGAGCCCTTTCAAACCTTCCACTTGACAGCCACCATCACGGACATCATCGGCCGTGAGGTACGTATGCAGCAGCGCCTGGAACGACATCTCACTTGTCGACTTGTTCACATTGTGAAGGGATGTCACCAGAGAATCCGAGAAGAGCTTGACCTCCAAACGGAGTTCAAAGTCATGCGGGTACATCGCCTTGGTAGACTCGCTTGAGTGGAGTTGGAAAGTTGCAACGGTCGATGAGGAGGACACGCCCTCTTGTACCGGATCTTGCAAAGTCAGTTGCCAGTCGGAGATGTGTGCAAAGCCATGGTTTGGGAAACCCGGCGCGATGCCAAACACTGGGAAAACAAGTGGAATGCCGCCGCGAATAGGCTTGCTGCCATCGAGGACAGCCTTCTTGGATACAAACAACACGTTGCGCGTCGGTTCACTTGCCGTGCAGAACGAACGTGACGGTTGCGCCGTGGAGGGAAACCTCGGCGCGCGCGCCAGATGGGTGGTTTAGCTCGATGATCTTGTTCTTCGTGTTGCTCATGGTACTGTACTGTTATCGGCAGCAGAAGAAGAAATGCAGACTGGCGATAGAAAAGGGATGAGGGCGATAGCAAACCGCACTGTGCATAGAGCAACAAGATGCCGTTCAGAAGGTGTACTGCACCGATTGCATCATCTTGAACGCATGCGGTTGATCGAAGCGGAACACCGTGGCCACACCAGTTGGTGCCTACTGTGTTGTGTCGCTTGAAAGTTTCGGCGGACATTACACCTGGACAGAAAAGGTTTAAGATATTTACACCTGAATGAAAATGGTTTAAATCCCAAACATGTATTTTTCCTCAAAAATGAACACTACAAAATCAAAAATGAACTTGGGCTGCCACGGCCCCTCGCCTGCGCTGGTACATGTAAACCATGCACGCGTATCACCGTGCAGCATTTAGTGCCAGAAGATGCTGAGGTTGTCGGTGACCTTGGCGTTGATCTTGGCGAGGTCAATCTCGAGGCTCTGCGTCGCCGCATCGTACGTGAACGTCTTCACGACTGAGAACGTGTTGGCGAGCACAACCGACGGCTTCTTGGAGACGCCAAGCACCGTGATCTTGCCGAGCGTCTTGGTACGCGCGTCCACGTAGTCGTTCTTGGTCACACGGGCCGAGAACTTGGTGCCGAGAGGGCCGAGCGACTCGACCGAGAACTCCACGACCGTCGAGTGGTCCACACCTTGGACATCTTCACCGTCGTCCAAGTACAACTGGCCCTTGGCCTTGCCAGTCGCGGATAGCGCGACCAACAAGTCGAATGGCGTCGCACGCGAAGCAGTCGACGTGAGCGCCGCCTGGTGGAGAGGCAGCACGCTGCCACCACGCACAAGCACAGGCATATCTTCCAGCTTGACGTTCCAAGTCACCGACTGGCCCTTGCTGTCCAAGCGCGCGTTCGTGAAGATATCATACCACGTACCGGCTGGCACGTAACCGGTGACCGAAGTCGCGCCTTCAGTGATCACAGGCGTCACAAGCAACGAGCTGCCGAAGAAAAACTGGCGGTCCAACGCTGGCGACGCGCGCGCGTTCTTATCTTGTGGGAACTCCCAGAACATTGGACGCGCGATTGGCGCACCGGTGACGTGGGCTTGGTACCCGAGCGTGTACAAGTACGGCAACAAACGGTAGCGCAAGCCGATGAACTTGCGGCCGACCGACGCGACCGACTCCCACACGTACGTCTCTTGCGATGGCTCGCCAAAGTTGTTGTGGTTACGCGCGAACGGGTAGAACGCACCAAGCGCGGTCCAACGAGCACAGAGCTCTTCAGTGGTCGCGCCGAGGAAGCCACAAATATCCGAACCAACCATTGGGATGCCAAAGAGACCAAAGTTGAGGATCGTCACGATCGACCACTTGATGTCATCCCACGTCGCGCCGTTGTCGCCCGTCCAGTGGGCCACGTAGGAGCCACTGCCCGGGTACGTCGACCGCGAAAGCGTGAACGCGCGCTTGCCAAAGAGTTTCTCTTGCGCGTTGGTGGTCGCGATGGACTCGGTGAAGCCGTACAAGTTGTGGGCATCGTACTGGCGGATGCCGCCGTACTGGAGCGCACTGGTTGAGATGCCTTTCTTAAACAAAGGCTCACCGACTTGCACGTTGCTAATCGCAAACGGAGGGTGGTCGTACTTGTTCATGTCATCGACACACGCGAGGCAGCACGTGACAATGTTGCCGATCGAGCCCGTGAGGGGGCAAGTCGTGTTTTCCTTGCGCGCACACGAGTTTCCTGGACAGAAATTGGCGAGCTCGTTCATGTCCAACCAGATGCCGTCGTATGGCACCATCTTGTGGAACTTGTCAAGTTGCTCTTCCCAGTAGCTCGTGGTCGTTGGGTTGAAAAAATCAGGGAACACCGTTGGGCCTGGCCACACTTGGCCCAAGTACGGCTTGCCCTTGGTGTCCTTGATAAACACATCCAGTTCAAGCCCACGCGAGTACGCGTAGTCGGTCACATCATCCGGGATTCCTGGATCAATGATTGGCACCAGCTTTTGGTGGCGGTCGTGGACATCGCTCACAAATTTTTGCATTTCGGGCAATTTGAAGTTTTCTTTGTCCAGTGTGAAGTCGTAAAACTTGTTCATGTGGTCAATATCGGCCCAAATCACATCCAATGGGATTTTGGCGGCCGCGTACTTGTCTACGACGGTACGAAGCGCCGAGACGTTTTTGTAGCCCCAACGGCACTGGTGGAAGCCGTACGCCCAGTAGGGTTGCATCTTTGGTTTGCCGATGAGCGTCGTGTACTGGGTCACGACATCTGTCGGCGTTGGTCCCGAGACGACGTGGAAGTCCAGCACGCCACCAATCGTCTGGTACACCAGCTTCTCCGTGTCCAGCGTGATATCCATGCCGTTTGAGTTGAGAAGGAGCACACCGTGGGCAGCACCCTTTTCGGTCAGCCCCATGAAGAACGGGTGCGAGCCGTACAAGTTGTTGACTTTTTCGTTCGAGAACTGGTCACGCGCCCACAACGTATGCTTGTCGCCCGGTTGGATCTTGAGCGTATCACGCGAGCTTTCTCCAAGGCCAAAGAGACTCACGTCACTGCCCACTGCGGTCGAAATTTGCAAGTATTGGTCCTTGAACACGAGCGACAACTTGGACGTATCGAAGAGCACGACACCGTCCGACTTGCGCGTGACCTTGAAGCTGAATGGGTTTTCCGTGAACGAGAAATCTAAGTTGCAGTTGCCCGCGAATGAAGGTCCTTGTTGTTGCTGCTGTTGTTGCTGGTTGCCCGAGTTGGACTGACCGAGGCTGCCCTTGGTGAAGAGCGCCATTGGTACTTCCCAACGCTTGGCGTTCTTGTCCGTGATCTTGACACGGAGCACATTGGCGCTTGTCTTGGTGGCTTCCACCACAAGCTCTTTGATGTTGTCGCCGTACGTCGTGTCTTTGTTGGCGGCAGCCAGGCCAAGTTCCAAGACAACCTTGTTTTGGCTCTTCTCACGCACGTTTTTGACAACGTACCCAGGGGTACGCACGTACGTATCGGCGGCCGCAGTTTCCAAAGCACGGTGGCCCAAGCTGGACGCCTCCACGGCGTAGGTACCCGGCTTGGAGACTTCAAAGAGCTCGCGGTTGCGGTTCTTGTGTTGCCACATGTCGTTGCCGTCGTTGAACACAAACTTGAGCTGCGAGGCTGGGACGTCATGCTGGAACCAGCCGTTGGCCGCCGAGTACTCTCCGTCGAGCAAACTGCGAGCCATGCGGACACCGTGGGTGCCCGTCCAGGACTCGCCGTCGGCGGCGTAGTGGATGTTGGACGAAGCCCATTCCTTGTTCTGGAACAGGATGCGAACCATTCCCGAGCCGTCGTCTTGCTTGACGAGCTGTTGGGCGCTGGTGAGCACACAGCCAAGCGCGACGAGGCTGAGCCCGAGGCGAATGCTGCCGAGACCAGTGAGAGTCATCCGTTTCTGGCTTGGCAGGCGGTAGGAGGTGGTTGGTTGGTCGCTGGTTGGAACGAGGCAAATTGGAAAGTGAGAGCAGCAAAAGACCAAGCAGACCAAGATTCCTGCTGCAGGAAGGCGGAGAACACGTCGCGTTTCCTCTGCGGGCACACTGGATACGCCCGTGCTACTGTATAGTACGGTACTGTCAGTGCGCTGTCAGTGCACTGGACAAGGCTGTCGTACCGGTACAGCAATACACGCTCGGGTCGACTTCATCCAAGCTATACACTGTACGTACTGAAGTCGCACGAACATGCAACGGGCATGCAAGCAGCCAGCAGCTCCCGTCACTTCCCGTGGTGCACGTACAGTACTATACAGTAAGAGTGTGTGCACCGATCAATGTGGCTTGGGTCCGCTTCAACAAGACTCTTGTTATAAGAGACATAGAGTGTGCGGATGCATCACATTGAACTTGAGTGACATCACCATGCAATCACGAGCGGCCGGAGACAGTCCACGGAGCTTCACTCCATTCCTGTGCATCCTATTTACTGGAAATAATTTCCATCTTCTTTTTTGCTGCGCGCTTGATTTATTTTCGTTTGGTCGCATGTGCCAGAGATGATGCTGTGAGAAAGGAGAGGCCCAGCGTGCCGCTTGGCGCCTTGGGTACGGTACCCAACATCCTAGAGTCCTCTGTAGTGTGAGTATTGTAGCATCATGCAAGAGAGTCTACTGCTGGTGACTAGAAATATCCTGAAGAGCGCTTTTTATTTCATGTGGCCTCGCAATACATAGCCTAGCATTGCCGGCATGCATTTCGCCCAGAAGTCCACCTCACTGTGTTTAAAAACACAGTAAGTATGGCAGTACCGGTATCATCACTGCACATGTGTCGACGATTGGATCTTTCTCTGCTTGGCGAAACGATTCCTCTGCATCATCAATGATTGGCAGGCTACCGACCCATCCCCCACAGCTTCAAGATGATAATTTGTCAAGAGTGATGATCTCTGCGTCAGTCAGAAATCCAGTAGCGGAAGGGCACGAAAAGGTTCACGTTTTGCCGCAAAAACACAACATGGATGAGTGATACAAAAGTTGAGCTGGACAGGGTTCGAGTCGTACGACCTCGCATCAATACAGTGTACTGTACAGCAATTCCGATCGAACCAAGATATCCAGCAGGCGCCAATGTCTGCCCTGTAATTGTGTAATTGTAGAGGCTGCACAAGGCTATCGGGTTGGGTGTTGGTCTCGTGTGCTCTATGGTTCAACGGATTGCGTGGTCTCCCAGTCTACCGGTACACTACCGTTACAGAAAAAAACAGGTTCAACAGAAACAGAATGGACGGTTCCCGTCAATGGATTTTTCTTCGTCGAATGTGACAGCTGGGGTTTGACAAATGAGTTCGCAACGGATGTCAAGTCAACAGGGTGTCACGCGGCGCGCACACGACCGCATCTTGGACGGAAGTGGAGGGTTGGCCACGCTCATGGAGCTCCATGCTCAATCGCCACGCATCTCAGCACTTGGCGCCTGGAAACCGGCTCGCGAAGTGTGCGAAAGGATTTATGTGCCACTGTTGACCTAAAATGTGTGGCCCTAATGCAGGTTCCTATTATTATATAATAGCACAGGACATGGCGGCATCTATCCGTGGGTACATCGTGGCCTATGTACCAGTACAGCCTGAACTCCAGGGGTAGAGAGAAGGGGGGGGGGGGGGGGGGGGGGGGGGGGGGGGGGGGGGGGGGGGGGGGGGGGGGGGGGGGGGGGGGGGGGGGGGGGGGGGGGGGGGGGGGGGGGGGGGG
>JAADWJ010000853.1:0-11224 GCA_023336165.1 Pythium monospermum | reverse complement strand
CCCCCCCCCCCCCCCCCAACGCGACGAACAAACCAACTTGTCGCTTCACCAACAAAAAAGTTAGACCACCAACAAACCACCACAACGAACAACAACAACAACAAAACAACCAACGAATTCCAACAGCAACCATGCCTGTGCCGATGGACCACCGCCAGTATGGGACAGCGGCGGCAACTTCGTCTTCCTTGGCTTCCGCGGCGACGCTGCGTGCGCGCCAGTCGCTACCGGAGCGACAACTGTACAGCCAACGCGATTCCAGCACGTTCAGTCCGCCGCACACGGCGCAACGTCCTCCATTGCCGCTGTCGTCCTCCTACTTGGCGGGGAACAACGATCGCATGTTGCCGCACCAACAACAACAACAGCAACAGCAACAGCAACAACAGCAACATCAACAACAGTCGTACATGGCGCAGACCAACATGAACATGCGGCCCGCGCTGGCGTCATCTTTCCAGCAGCTCTCGTTGTCGTCCTCTCTCGGCCCCGGCTCAGCATTATCATCTTCTTCCGCGGCAGCAACTGCGTCTACTTCGACCGTCTCAGCGGCGTACCCGCCAGCGAATGCGCCGTATTACCGCCATACGCCCGTGCGCCACTCGCTCACCCAAGTCAACGACGGCATGAGCGCCAGCAGGGACCGCGGCTCGCTTTCGTTGGCGTCGCCACTGTCCACGACGTCGTCCACGTATTCCGATTCGTTCCATTCGTTTGTGCGCACGCCGTCCGAGTTGCGCGGCTCCACGCACCAGTTTCTCATGAAAAACAACGTCGAAGAAGCGCAGCACCGTGTGTCGTACCAGCCCAACGGAAGCCTCGTCCAGCAGCAGCAGCATCACTACCATAGCAGCGGCAGTGGAGAAGAAGATCTAGCAGCCGGAGGCCAAGGTCAAGGCAACCAAGGCAGTGATGAGATCATCAAAGTGGAAATCCCTCGGTGGAAGTCCAAGATCGTCGACTTGTACCCGCGCCATGCGGACGTGGCGTCCTTGTCCTTGCCACAGGTGCCCCTTTCTGCTTCTGGCGCAGCACCAGCGTGGGGGGAGAACAAGCAACACTACGCGACCACCACCCGCTTGAGCAGCAGCCTTCTCAGTGTAGATGGCGGAGGTGTAGGCCAAGGCGGAGGAGGCAGTGGAGGCAAGCGGTTCACGGTGTTTCAAGTGTACGTCCACCACCAAAGCGGCCGCGTCACGATGGTCGAGAAACGGTATTCCCATTTCCGAGAGCTCCACAAATTGCTGCGCCACAAGTACGCGACGGTCAACAAACTGTATTTCCCACCGAAAAAGTTTTTCTTGTCGTTATCGCTCCACGTGATCGAGCAACGCCGCGAGGGGATTGAGAATTACATCAACGCCGTGCTCACACTGAGACCGCGGCCATTGGAACTGGTGCTTTTCCTCCACGGCAGTGGGAACGCTAGCGGCAGCAACGGCAGCAACAGCGGCAACAGCAAGGCAACCAATCACCGTGGAGACGTCACGCTCCATGCCAATGGCAATGGCTCAGGCCCCCACCACTACCATAGCCACCGTGGCCATGGAGGCGCCCACCATCCGGATGAAGACGAAGGAGAATCGGACAATTTCTCCGACTTGTTGAGCTTACGACACCCGTCCCAAGGCGGCTTCCCCTATGGCAACAGCCACCGCGACTCGTTCCATTCGCCCGCCAACCATACACCGAACAACAGCGGTAGCGCGCCTTTAATCGGTATGCAAGACTTTGAGATTTTGAAAATGCTGGGAAAAGGCTCGTTTGGCAAAGTGTACATGGTGCGTCGCAAGCAAGACGGCGAGATCTTGGCCATGAAAGTGCTACGCAAGTCGGAACTCGTGAAGCGCAGCCAAGTCCACCATACCATGACCGAGCGCAAGATCATGAGCTCGGTGGACCACCCGTTTATCGTTTCCTTGCGGTACGCGTTCCAAACGCAAAGCAAATTGGTCATGATTTCCGATTATTGCTGTGGCGGCGAAGTGTTTTTCCATTTGAAAAAATTCCGATCGTTTTCGGAATCCATGGTCAAGTTTTACGCGGCCGAACTCATTTCGGCATTGGGCCATTTACATACACGGGATATCATTTACCGAGATCTCAAGCCCGAAAATATTTTACTGGACGACCAAGGCCATTTGAGACTCACGGATTTTGGGTTATCCAAAATGAATTGTTCGGATTTTAACGGCGCCAAGACTTTTTGTGGCACACCCGAGTACTTAGCGCCCGAAATGCTCATCTCCCGCAAAAAGAAAACGGAATACGGCAAGGCCGTTGACTGGTGGAGCTTGGGCACGCTCATGTTTGAAATGTTGACCGGCTGGCCGCCATTTTTTGACCGAAATATTGAACAAATGTGCCAAAAAATCATGAAAGCGCCATTAAAATTCCCAAGCCATTTTGGTCTGTCCGCGGATGTTAAAAATTTGATCGCGGCGCTCTTGGAACGAGACCCCGCGTACAGAATTGGCTGCCGGCCCGGCGTCGGCGTCGAAGATATCAAGCGCCACGCGTTTTTCAAAGAAATCGACTGGACGCTTCTCGAAAGAAGAGAAGTCAAGCCGCCTTTCAAACCGCGAGTGCGGTCGCCCACGGATATCCAGAATTTTGATAAAGAATTCACAAAAGAAGCACCCGACCATCTATTCCTTCAGGTATGTTTTTTTTTGTTTCGTGGGTTTCTTATTCCCCCCTCCCCCCCACATTGTTTTCTAAACATTGTTTTTTTTTTAATTTTTATTTTTTACAGCAAGATACGCGTTTGTTGATGTCACCGAAGAATGAATTTCAAGGGTTTTCGTACACGTACGGCCGCTCAGGCACGCATGGTGGGTCGTTTTCGTCGGTGCCGCGTGGCAAATCGTCGTTTTATGCGTCGGACCGCGACATGCGAGACGAAGGCTATGAAGTCAACATGTCCAGGAACCACTCGATCTCGTGATCCGTCTGTGCCCACCAACCAGCCAACCGGAACAAAAAAACATACATTTGATGAAGGGCCGACTGCGAATCGGGGAACGAAGAAACACGGGAAGAAAACAAAAACCACGCAGAAAATGTTCTTTTTTCTGACTATGCCGGGATATATTTTTTTGTGTACAAACCACCACCGGTACGAGTTTACTTATGTTGGCACCAACAACAACAGGAAAAGAAAAAGAAAAGGAAAACACCAGATTCAAAGCACCAAAAGGAAACGAAAAACTACAGTGACCATGCAAACACGAAAATGAGAAAGAAGAAAAAAAAACAGACAACCAAAAAAAAAAAAAAATAGAACAAAAAATATCCATAATCAGACGACCAGCACAACAACAACAATAAAATATTCTGAATAACAGATTTTAAAGATCTCAAAGGGCTAATTAAAGTGCTCTTTCTACCAAGCAGCAGCAACGTCCACTTGGCTGGTCTCCTCTCCATGCTGGTGCAGATGGCGTCGCCGCTCGTAATCGACAAAAACGGGCAGCATCTCGCGCATCGTGTGGTCACTTTTGTGGTCTTTAAAGTCGTACACTCGCTGCCATTTGCCATCCACATTTGCGTACCGGTGGTTCACATCTTGGGACTTGGCTGTTTTTACATACATACGAAAACATTTTTAGAGGGTTTTTTCACAAAACAATATATATATATATATATATATATATATATAAGCACTTACCATGGCAATGCGTGCATAAATCGTAGTCACTGCAAACGGTGCAGTTAAACCGTGGTCCTTTAAAGTCGGTCTCACCACACGAGTCACAAATGAAGCCCAAATGGCGTCCTTCCATGATATATTTCAAAGTCGTTCGTCCGTCTTCGTGGCATTTGCGGAACGCACTGCGGATTCGAAATTTTGGGATATCGAGCCTCTCGGCGAGCCGTTCGATTTGCTCGAGCGTCGGACAAGTCCATTCTTGCGCGAGCATTTGCTCGGCCGCGTGGTATTGGCCAACAAGCTGTGCGTGCATCGCATGGGCGAAGGCGCCACTCGCGACGGTCGTCGTGTGAGTGAAAACCACAATCTCCGCGGGCTGGAGAGCCGACGAACCGAGCCCAATGGGCTCGTTGGACCATGCGATCGGTCCGGAATAAACAGTGGGTGCGATTTCTTCTTTGAACATGGCCAATTCGTACGATGAACAGCCCAGCCGCCGTGCGACGGCTTCATAGATCCACGAAGTCGCCAGCAGAGCCACGGTCTCTTGGAAAATTGCAAACCGACCTAGGTACACCAGCTCGAGCGTCTGTGGGTCCATGAGCTTGACAAAGATATACGACGTCGTGTCGGTGGCAGTAGTGGTGGCGTCGGTGGCAGTAGCCACGACCGAGTTGCTCTCAGGCAAGCCGACCGTGGTCTGCGAGCCGTGGGGCTCGTCGTCCATGTCGACATCAAACGAGCCGACGAGCCCACCAGTTCCCACTCTCACCCCCATGGCTTCTTGCCCATTCAATGGCGGTGCGTCGCGGTCGGGACAGTCAATGTACAGCTGGCAAAACGAGTACGCGTCAATATCCACTCCGTCACAGAGCAAATTGCCAAACAACGGAAGCGTCTTCTTGGTGGCGTCGTCGATTTGCTGCGTGAGCCGCTTGCGGGGCCGCAGTGCCTGGCCAGAGACCACGGGTTGGTTGAAGCACCATACGCGCACCGTATGGGTATCCACACCGCACACTTCGTTCAATTTCGTGAGCAAATCCTGTAAACTGCAGCAAAACGGCAACACCAGCGTATCGGCTTGTGGGAAATCGGCGAGCCCAAGCCGGCGGTGGGTTTGCAAGTCTTTTTCAAAGACCACGCGGAACGTGATGGTCATGAGCCGCACATTGGCCGTCACCGTGAGGGACTCGGTCTGCTGGGTTTGTTCGGTTTGCAAGAACCCACTGGCCGGGTTGCGAAGCGTCTTGAGCGAGCCCAGCGAATGGACGCCCCAGTTGTTCAGCTGGCTCGTAAACTTGTTATCCACAAGACACGAATGCCATTCGATTTTTTTGTGTGGCTGCTGGTGGTTGACCACCGCGAGTGAAAACACGGCACATGTGAGCCAGTCAGGCGCGCGTCTGTCCAAGTCTGTGAGTACCAAGTACACGCTGAGCACGCGGCCCACGTATTGCGGCTCGTTTGGGTTCCCATTGGGGAAAATCCACAAGCAAAAACGATGTTCTCCGATGGAAAAGGGCTCGGAGACGACTTTTTCGACACCGGTCAAAGTGGAAAAATGAGGAATCTCGACTTGCATTTCAACCCGCTGGTCCAGGCGATGGCGCTCCACGAAGCAGCGACGCCAGCTGCCACCGTACAAGCGAACGAGCTGCTCATACACAAATAAGAAAAGAGGCGGTCAAACTCTCTTTCTGATTTGATGCTTTCGTAGAGTTACGAGCTTTAAAACGTACATCATAGTCGGGTGCGCCAGGCAGTTGTGGAAGCACTTGGGTGCGCAGCGTCGGCCAGGTTTTGAGGCAAATGGTCTTCCAGACATCGCGGTTATGGGATAGCGTGGCCATGGTGCGGCACACAGTGGAGCAGTTCAAGAGCGACTGACCGTCCAAGAACGCCAGCACGAGTGCGACCATCTCTGGAGGCACCACGTCCACCATGGACGGTGGTGGTGCAACAGCAACAGCAAATGCATCTGCCATGCAGCTATCGTTATTGTTGCTGTTGCTGAGCTTGTTGAGGCTGCTAAAGGATCGGTACTTGGCCAAAAGCGCTGAGGCCGCAGCCGCGACGCCTCCATCAAAGGCACCGCCGCCGCCGCCGCCATGGTGGCGCGCATACGGAGATGGCGCACGCACAAAGGGCCCGCCGGCGCCTGCGCCATCGCGCCAGTTGCGCTTCTTGGCGTGCGCGCGCTGCTGCTTGCTGATCACGTCTGTGTTGGTCATGGAGAGGTGGAATCGATGGATGTTGAATACGAATGTGGCGTTTGAGGAGCGTGTAGCTCTTCGTTTGTTGTAGTAGCCGCTCGTCGCGGAAGAAGAGCGGACGTCCGCTCAATCACGAGCGGATGGGAGCGGACGGAAGCTAACGTGTTGGAAATTGGTGTACGGTTGGCGTGGCATCTCGGAGAAACCAAAAAAAAAGAAGAAAAAAAAAAGTAAAAAAAAAAGAAAATGGACGAAAAAGATCGCTGGTTCGTTTGCGGTGCGGCAACTTCACACAAAAAAAAGAAGAAACCCAATTTTTAGAAACAGATATGCGAAAAAGTTATACGGCCGGGTAGGATAGAAATGAATTTCTATATGGAACAGACATTGAAGTGAAACCAACAGACCACCTCGCTTCCAGCAGTTCATTGAACCCGTCTTCACCCACGCCAACGTCCCAACGTTGGCGACGACGGCGCGGGGAAAAACCAACACCAACACCAAACAAAACCAACTTTTTGGCCCCAACGATGGCGTGGCGGGCAAGTGGAGCGAATGGCAACCGCGCCGTGACGCCGACCAAGAGCGGCGCCGCAGCGGCGCGCGCCAAGCCCACGATCCAGACCATTGCGCAGGTTAGTATGTAGTGTGTGCGATCTACAAGACCATCTTGTACACGAATTGAACTTGGGGGGCGAATCTCCTCTGTGATAGATCGAGAAGAACCGCGAAGACCGCCGTCGCGCGATGGCGGCTGCCAAGAAAGAAAAAGAACGCGAGAATTTACTGAACGAACAGCGCGGCCAACCGGGCGACGTGGACTTCCAGCGCATGATTAAGACTTTCCGTGAGCAAAATAGCGACAAAAGCAAGCCCCATGCGCCTGCGGGGGAGACCAAGATCACGATTTGCGTGCGCAAGCGGCCGGTGAACCCAAAGGAAATCAAAAAGCGCGATTATGACGCGGTGACGTGTTTGAACCCGATGGCGATCGTCCACGACTGTAAATTGAAAGTGGACGGGATCACCAAGTACTTGGACAGCAATGCGTTCAGCTTTGACCATACCTTTGATGAACAAACGTCCAATGAAGTCGTGTACAAATACACCGCGCAGCCATTGGTCAAGTATGTGTTCCAAGATAAAGCACGCGCGACCGTGTTTGCATATGGGCAAACAGGAAGTGGCAAGACCCACACGATGCAAGGCATCCAAAAGCAAATCGCCAATGATGTGTTTGCGCAAGTCCACGAGTTTGACACAAAGGGCATCCCACTGGTGGTTTGTATGAGCTTTTTTGAAATCTACGGCGGCCGATGCCAAGATTTGCTCCACCGGAAGCAGTGTATGATCCGTGAAGACGGCAATGGCGAAGTCCAGATCGTGGACTTGGAAGAAGTCAAGCTCGCGTCGGTCGACGAGCTCATGCACGTGATCCAGAAAGGAAACAGCATGCGCACGACCCACGCGACCGAGATGAACGATGTCTCGTCTCGGTCCCATTGCATTTGCCAGATCAGCATCCGCGAACGCAACTCGGAGAGGCTCCATGGCAAACTTTCGTTGATCGATCTAGCAGGCAGTGAGCGAGGTGAAGATACCAAGAACCATAACCGCCAGCGGCGCATGGAGTCGTCGGAGATCAACAAGAGCCTGCTGGCTCTGAAAGAGTGTTTCCGGGCACTGGACAGTGGCGGTCGCAATGCACATATCCCGTTTCGTGCAAGTAAACTCACCCAAGTACTCAAGGACTCTTTTGTGAATACCAAAGCCAGAACGGTCATGATCGCGGCCGTGTCACCCGTGTCGTCCTCGTCGGACCATACCGTCAACACACTTCGATATGCCAACCGCGTCAAGGAGAAGCGGGTCGCAGCCGATGCCTTCGACGAGTCCACCGGCGGTGCCGTGGAACTAGGCGACGTGAATTTTGAAGAAGAAACAGGTATTTTACATGCCAGAATACTGCTTTCCCATGGACCACGGAAAGATTCCTCTCTATCTCACACACTCTTCTCCCCAACTGACTAATGACTGACTGACGCATCATTGCTTTGTGGTTTGGATTTACTGCAGAGGTTGATGAAGACGCGGAAGAAGGCTTGTCGCCGCATCCGGATGATGATCTTGACGATGAAATGGAAGGCTTCCCACCAGCAGAGGACCACGAAGATGAAGAAGACAATGGCAATGGCAATGGCCAGCATGAGCTCCGCCGCCCACACCGTTCGAACTCGGTGTCCAGCCAAGAGGATATCAAGATGCTCCACGCCAGTTTGCGGCGACGCTCACGTCAGTTTTTTTGCTTTTGTTTTTTGGGTTCTGCGTCATCCTCCCTCTGTGGCATGTGGTGGTCTGAAACGCTAGCGCTGGCCTCCGTTGCTCACTGTCTTTTTGTGTTTCTCTTTTTGTTTTGTCTGCCTGACCTCTGTGTACTGTAGACGGCACGGATGAAGAAGTCAACGATGGATACGACCTTGAAGCTCTCCATGGAGCTGTCCAGACCTTGTACGAAGAGCAAGAAGGGCTCTTGAATGCGCATATGAACGCCATCCAGGTACGTGCCAGACCAAACCAGACCAACCTGACCAACCCAGCTTCAATGGTAACGTGAGGACCTTGCCGTTTCTCATGAACCCCGTTGTCTTCTATACTGGCACCATAGGAAAGCGCCGAGTTGTTGACCGAAGAAGGCGCTTTGCTTGGCGAGATCCAAGGAGACAGCGTCGTGGACTATGATATCGACCGTTACGTCTCCCGGCTGGATGAGGTAGGACCCAGCCCACACATTTGCACGCATTGTCTTTGCTCCTATACTGCATCGGCGGACCAATTTTTTTTTTGCTCCATCGTTTTTTTCTGACTCTCTTGTTTTTCTCTGAAACGATCTTGTGTTGTATACCAGATCTTGACCCAAAAGGCTGCATCCATCGAGCAGCTCCAGAAGCAACTCGCAGCGTTCCGCAAGCGCTGTGAAGAAGAAGAGAACGCCTCCAAGAAAATCAAGGAGGTGCCTCGTTATTGAAGCGTTTCTGCTCCTTATCATGGTGGAAAAGTTGCCAGCCAAAACAACAGAAACGAAAATGCCCATGGGCCTCTTAACTGTCCATTTCACGCTCTATGTAATAATCACCCACCACGCGTGCACACAGCTGCTCGATGCTGGATGTTGGATGCTGGATGTGATCGCGCCATGGAGTTTTATGGGAGGGGAGAACAACAACAAAAAAACGAGCTCAACCACTGGAACTCATCTATCATCTTCTGGCGGAGGGAGCACAACCCTGAAGATTGTTTTCTGGTCTTCACCCGCTGCGTCATCGTTGTTGGGGTGGCGCAAGTGTTCTAATAACACGCACGTACAGTCAACCCATCTCGGAGAGTTAACATCCCATCGCGCGTTGTCGCGTCGTCGAGAACAGCGCAGTGCGCGTGCCAGCGACGCCCTGTCCGTCTACGGTCCTTAACCACTGGAAGATTGTTTACTATTTGGCACCCACCACAGCATGATAACCTTGAACTGGACTGTGCGGTATTGTACCTTTAGAAACGACAGCGAGATCGCAAGCGCCAGAAGCCTGGAACCATGCACGCAAGTTCTCTGACGCCAGATGCACAAAGCGCAATGAGCAAACGCGCGGTTGGTCACCAAAAATAACTGGCCTGGTGGTAAGCCATTTATTTATAGAGGTGGGCGGGATATCATAGAAGCACCTCACGGCGCTGTCTCATGGGACCCAGTTTGATCGAAATATCCGTTATCAAAGGTTGTTGGCTCCAGTTCTTTCTTTTTTTTTGGCTTGGGGTTCGAACTCTAATTTTCTTGCACAAAGCCATTGCCACAACTTCCAACATTTTTTTCCCCTCTTTTTCAATTTGTTTCAGCGAGGTACTGGTCAGTAAGTGCATCCCTTTGATCGCGCAGTGGGTCCATGTCCAGAACCGCGACATCCAGACGCAAAGTGCGTGGCTGTGGGGTGCAGTGTACATCTCATGCCTCAAAACCCTAGTACAGATGATACCATGTACGGTACAGAACGTTGGTCTAAAGCACATGATGACCATCGCCGTTGCCTTTGGCAGTCAAACGACGTTTCCCATGGATCCATAGAAAAGGATCCCACCCCCCTCTACTTTTGTGTTGAAACGTCCAGTGGTTGAACGTCCGATCGCTGAACCACTTCCCACGCCTGGAACACTCCGCTCCCCTCCCCTCCTCGTCTCTTCCTTTTCCTCCTGCCCCATGTTTGCTCCTCCTCGGCTTCCATTCATGTTGTCGTGGACGCAATGGTTGCCCCTGTCCATTCCTCGAATACCCGAATAGAGCAAACAACGACCATGGCACCTCAACACCAGAATGATCTCCCCCACATCCCGGATCATTTCCCACGAAACATGATCTTCCAGATTTCCAGAACAGTGGATGAAGACGATGTGTGCTTATACCCGAGCAAGAAGTGCACGAATGCACGCGCCAAGAAAAAGAACGGCGACTTGCACACCATGTGCGAGTACCACCGCATCCGCGCCAATGAGAACCAACGGCGGCTCGAGAGGCGGCGAAAGGCCGCGCTGCGCTTCCCCAGCCGGTTCACGCCAAAGCCCTCGCTGTGGAACAGGGAATTCCCTGAACCCATCCCAATCCACAATGGGAAAAAGCTGGGCATGGTTCGCTCGCAACAAGCTCAGGGAGGCCACTGGCAACCCATTGAGATCGAGATTTTGATTGCGTGCCTGTTTGACGACGGCACGGAGACGCCCAAGCACACACAACGACCCGCGTGTCCTCCATTTCAAGCACCGGAGGCGTGTATGACGTTCGCTCCTATGTAGTTGGCTCGAAGTAACTATGCGTATACAGTATAAGCGTGTAACATGGCGCATATTCGTTCCTAGATATGTATTTTACCACACACAGGCGTGATGCTCATGTGATAATTCTTAATCCCATTGCATCAGTCCAAATCAATCCATTTTCCCCCAAGCCAAGTTGAAGCAGTTCAAATCAGTGTGACCCAAAATAGGCGCTCCGAAAACCTGTATAATCGGATATGCATCGGAGCATTTGCATAGTTTGTGACAGGTTCCTTCCAAGATTGGGAGAAATCAAAAAGATGTTGCTCGGAAAGCAAAAAGACAACACCAACCTCTTGAATGGGTTCCAAGGCGGGAGAGGAGCAGTGGCGGGCGATGCCGCAACGATCATGTGCGGCCTATCGGACCTATATACTAGAAATGGCCTTGATGGCAAGTGGAGAGAACTCGTGAACGTGTACGAGGTGAGAAGATTACACAGCATGGAAATCGATTCCTGCGATTGTGTTTTCTCAGATTTTTTTTTTTTTTTTTTTTTTTTTTT
>JAADWJ010000852.1:0-11227 GCA_023336165.1 Pythium monospermum | reverse complement strand
TGTGTTTGTGTTTGTGTTTGTGTTTGTGTTGTGAAGTCAACTGCGCTCCACTGGTTGGCGGCACGCAAACTGATGTGACGAAGGCCCTGTCGGTGGGTGCCAGTGGCAGCAACGATGAGAGCGCCAACGACGCGAGCTCGGCGCCATCAAAGGCACCAACCCCAGCGTCCACAAAGGCACCAGCGCCAGTGACGACCAAAGCGCCAGTGACGCCAACACCAACAACTGCGCCAACCAAAGCCCCAGCGACGCCTGCCGCTACGCCTTCGAAAGCGCCAGCGACGCCAGCAGCGAGTTCCAAGTGCAACGTGCGTCGTGATTAAGCACCGCCCAGTTGTGGGGACGGATTAGGAGCGCGGCCGTCGTGTATTTTTTTTCTTCTTTGGGAACTTTGTTGGGTCTTCGTATTGTATGAGGTATTTGAGTAGGGTTGTAATACCACCACATGATTTTGTTCTTTTTGTCGCAGCACACACTGGAAAAAGATGTTGCCACTTGTGTAACTGTGTTCGGGGTTTGTGGTCACGGAGCTAAGGTGCCCAGCTGATGGGAGGAGGGCCACATATACAGACCCAAGGCAACCGAGCCGAGCCCTCTCCCGCCCAGTTGGTGTTGCGCTGTCGTTCTTTTCCCACACCCAAAGTTCTCACTGGACAGAACCGAGTCGGGCGGTGGTCAAACCTTGACAGTTTCCCCGAAACTGGATGTCGGCTTGAATCTGGATTTGTCCGTCAATCTGAGGGAGACGATTTCCTTCGCACACCAGCAGCAACAACAGCAAAAGAATTTCCGAGACCAGCGGCTTCTTTCTCCTCCACACACTCACCATGGTCGTCCTGCTTGTCGTGCTTCCACGCAGCCTGTGTTCATTGCTGTCGCTTCAAAGATGACGTGGACACTCACTCCAAAATGACCGGTCCAAATGCCAACGATGCGGCTGTGCCCATGCGTACAAGGCGTTTGATCGCATCAACTCGTTGCAATTCCTGGTGGTGGCGGCTCCACTTTCGCACAACGCCACCGGCCACGAGTGAGCAATAAAGCTCACCGGCACCAAGACGCTGCGTAGCTGCATCGTAGGCCACATCATGCCTAGAAATGCTGCTGCAGCTGGCAGCCAGAATGCTGTGCAACATGACGCGGCCGTATCGTTCACGTCTGTCTCTTTGCGACAACCGCAGACAACAATACACCACCAGTATATTATAAATGTTATCGACACCTCAACCAGATCACCCAGAGGAAAAAAACATACTAGCAATATGGTTTTGCATATTCGGTACAGGTTTCGGTAGTGCAAAAAAAGAAAACTGTCTGGTCAGCTGGTTGAACCCAACGCTCCTTTCAGCAAAGTCAGACGGTTGACTCTTCCCCGTGTACTCTAGCTCTTGGTGAAAGAAGTTGTCGTTCTTTAAGGTGTCCATCTGGTCTTCTTGGGTTCAAGTTGAACCGGATCTTGCCACCTGGCTTTGACAGTAGGCCAGTGGATACACATACTATTTGTATACTGTCTTCCTTGGCCACATAGCAGCAGTTATTTGCACACTACCCATCCCTGTTCCCGGTGGAGCTACTGGTCCGCATCCCCAAACATCTTTAGTGTTCCGGTAACAGTAAGTAACCTCGCTTTGCCCGGCTTGATCTTTACCGGCTCCACCAGTGATGGAAGACCACCACCAACGATTGGGCCCATTTGCTGAGGGCCATCCAGAGCGCACCTCACTTTTGAATTTGCCCGTCTTCTCCAAGTACTCTTCACCAACCTTCAACTCTTTTTTCAAGATGGTCTCTGCGCTTCCTCTGATCCTCAGCGTCACTAGCTTAACACTGTCGCTTTCCTCACTCACGGCGGACGCCCACTCTTCCATGGCCGTGCCCAAAGTGACTTTCTCACAAGGCTACTACACTCGCACCTCGCCGTCTGGCTACATCAACTCGGACCAATTCACGGAAGCGGCCAAGAGCTTCCCATACTGGAAAGGCTCTGAGCGCGCAAGCGCTGCGATGAGCAACACGAACACCAAGACGCTGCGTGCCTTCATCATGAACAACGTCAAACTCAGCAATCCGGCGGCGACCAAAGAGTGCGGCATGACCCTCGCGACAGGCGCCAAGCAGCCGCTTCCGGATGCCGTCGACTTCCAGTGGTTCCACCCGGGCCCATGTGAAGTGTGGTGCGACAACACGCGGTTCTTCCACAACGCCAACTGCAAGGGCAACAACGTGGGCAAAGTGCCCGTGGACAAGGCCAAGTGCCAAGGCGCGAGCTTCATTCAAGGCTTGTACCTCGGGGTGCATTATGCAAACTGGGAGACCTATGGTATGTATTTGTGTTGTTGTTGCTGGGCTGCGTATGTGTGTGTGTCATTGTTCTGCTGTTTTGGTATCACTTTGGCTTATTCTCTTGGTGTATCTTCCACAGTCAACTGCGCCCCACTTGTTGGTGGCACCGAGACGGATGTGACCAAGGCATTGGCGGTGGATGCCAGTGGCAGCGACGATGGCAGCGCGAATGATGCGACCACAGTACCAACGAAGGCGCCAGTGCCAGCTACTGTTCCCACCAAAGCGCCAGCGACGCCAGCAGCGAGTTCCAAGTGCAACGTGCGTCGTGATTAAGCGCCGCTCCAGTTGTAGGGGCGAATTGGGAGCGCGGTCTTTCCCTTTTTTAATTCTTTCCTCCTTTCGTGTTTTGGGCATTTGGTGGGTCTTCGTAGTGTATGGTACATCTTGGGTAGCGTTGTAATACCACCACATGATTTTATATTTTTGTCATACTGTCATAATACACACTAGCAAAAGATTTTGCTGGACGGAGACCTGTGTGAATTCCGGAACGTATGCCCACGCCCTGGTAACTGAGGTGATGGGAAGAGGGCCACAGACACATACACCAAGACAACTGAGTTGGACTGCGGTCGCACTTTGACACAGCCTCCGGATACTGGATGTCGCCTTGAATCTGGACGATTTGTCTGCCAATCTGAGGGAGACGAAACGGTTTGCGGGACGATTTTTCACCAGCAACGACAACAGAGACAGCATCTCCCCACCAGCAGCTCGGCGGATATTCTCATGATGCACATAGTGATACCTGTCCATAAAAGAGCCGAATTTGAGCATTCGGATTTGGTGAGCCCCCTCCCACACACACCCCATGGTCTCTTTGCTTGTTGGGCTCCAAGTCAGCTTGAGTTCATTGCGATCGCTTCAATATGGCTCGGACGGACGCCCACTCCAAAATGATCGATCCAAATGCCAACGTCCCCGGGCGGCTATGCCCACGAATCCACGGACATCGAGTCTCTGTGTAGCTTCATGATGAGCCACGGCAAGCTCAGTTGGAATGCTGTGTAATTTGACGCGGCATTGTCGTCCACGTCCGACAACTGGATAGAGTACCTCAACACAGAAAAAAAAATAAAATAGATTTTTGCATTATTGGTAGCTGGTTGAATCCACCAGCTCTTTTCGGTCGTCCCAGACGGTTTACCCCTATGTGCATTGTGTAGCTCTTGGTGGAGGAGTTGTCGTTGTTCAGGTTGTCCATCCATCTGGTACCTCTCGGGGTCAAGTGGAACCGGATCTTGCCATCTGGTTCTGATGCAAAGCCAGTGGATACACACAGTATTTGTATACTGTCTCCCTACCCACAAAGCAGCATTCATTTGCATGGTATCCGCCCCCTGTTTCCGAGGGAGCTCGCCTGCACCTCAACATCTTTAGTGTTCTGATAACAGTCAGTAACCTCGCTATGCTTGCCTTGACCTTGACTGGCTCCACCGGAAGACTACCAGGCCCCTGCACGTCCGTTGCTGAGAGCCATCCAGAAGTGCGTCTCACTTTCGAATTTGCCCTCTTTCATCCAGTTGTCTTCTCTTGACCAACTCCACTCTTTCCACGATGGTGTCCACGCTTCCTTTAATCCTCAGCGTCGCTGCTTTGCTGTCGCTTTCCTCACTCACGGTGGACGCCCACTCGGCCATGGCCGTGCCCAAAGTGACCTTCCCTCAGGGCTACTACGATAAAAACTCCCCGTTTGGCCACATTGACTCGGAGCAGTTCACGGAAGCCGCCAAGAGCTTCCCAAGCTGGAAAGGCTCGGAGCGCGCAAGCGCTGCGATGAGCAACACGAACACCAAGACGCTTCGTGCGTTCATCATGAACAATGTCAAGATCAGCATCCCGGCCGCGACCAAAGAGTGCGGAATGACGCTCGCGACGGGCGACAAGCAGCCGCTTCCCGATACCGTTGACTTTCCTTGGGTCCACCCGGGCCCATGCGAAATCTGGTGTGACAACACGAGATTCTTTCACAACGCCAACTGCTGGGGCAACAAAGTGGGCAAAGTACCTGTGGACAAGGCCAAGTGCCAAGGCGCGAGCTTCATTCAAGGCTTGTATCTCGGGGTGCATATCCCAAACTGGGAGATCTACGGTATGTTTTCTTTTGTTGTGTTCCCTCCTCTCTGTGATGCTGACTCATTCTTTTGTGTGTGTCTTCTGCAGCCAACTGCGCTCCACTTATTGGAGGCACGGAGACGGATGTGACCAAGGCCCTGGCGGTGGGTGCCAGTGGCACCAACGATGAGAGCGCGAACGACGCGACCTCGGCGCCAACAAAGGTACCAGCGCCAACGAAGGCGCCAGCAGCACCAGCGACGCCAACACCAACAACTGCGCCTACCAGAACGCCAGTGACCCCACCAGCTACACCTTCGAAAGCGCCAGCGACGCCATCCGCGAGTTCCAAGTGCAACGTACGTCGTGATTAAGCACCGCTTCAGTTGCGGAGACGGATTGGGAGCGCGGTGTTAGCCTGTCTTTCTCCTTCCAGATTTGTTTTCCGAGTCGAGAGATGTCGTTGCACCTTAGTGTTGTATGGTGATTATCTTGTGTGGCGTTATAATACCCCCACGTGATTTTTGTTTTGTCATGCTATACTACCCGTACGATTGACTGTTCATTTGGAGGAGGTGGGCGAGACCGTTTGCACGGTGATCCCCCTCCCAGTAGCAACAACACAGAACAATTCCAAGCCAGCGGCTGGCTGGCTGGATAGAATCGTCACGTGATGATACTGTCGCTTTTCGCACATAAAAGAGCCGATTTCCGACATTTTTAATACGATGGCTACAAAGTGTCCATTTGGCCCAATCATACAATATTTCAACACCAAAAGGCAGTTAACATTTAATGGCAGGTCCGTAGGGCAAAAACTCGCACTCATTGGTGTTGGTATAATTATGAGACAAAAATCACGTGGTGGTATTAGTTGTAACGCCACACAAGATACACACCATACAATAACCATAGCCTACGAAATAGCACATGACTCCAAAAGAAGAAAAGATGAACGAAGAAAGACAGACCCAATCCACGCCACAAGTGGGGCGGTGCCTAATCACGACGTACGTTGCACTTGGACGGCGCCGTTGGCTTTTGGGTAGGCGTAGCTGCTGGCGCCGCAGTCGTTGGTGTTGGCGTCGCTGGCGTTGGCGTTGGCTCTTTGGTGGGCACTGGCACTGGTGCCTTCGTTGGCGCCGAGGCCGCGTCGTTCGCGCTCTCATCGTTGATCGCTCTGGCACCCACCGCCAGGGCCATGGTCAAATCCGTCTCCGTGCCTCCAATAAGTGGAGCGCAGTTGGCTGCAGAAGACATACACAAAAGAATGAGTCAGCATCACAGAGAGGAGGGAACACAACAAAAGAAAACATACCGTAGATCTCCCAGTTTGGGATATGCACACCGAGGTACAAGCCTTGAATGAAGCTGGCGCCTTGGCACTTCGTCTTGTCCACGGGTACTTTGCCCACTTTGTTGCCCCAGCAGTCACCGTTGTGATACAACCGGGTGTTGTCACACCAGATTTCACACGGACCTGGATGGGCCCAGGGAAAGTCAACGGCATCCGGAAGCGGCTGCTTCTCGCCCGTCGTGAGCGTCATGCCACAAGCTGAGGTCGCGGCCGGGTTGATCATCTTCACGTGGCCCATGATGAACGCACGAAGCGTCTTGGTCTCGGTAGTGTTGATGGCAGCGCCTGCGCGCTCGGCGGTCTTCCACCATGGGAGGCTCTTGGTCGTCTCCGTGAAGAGCAGCGACTCAATGTGGCCGAACGGCGAGATGCGACTGTTGTAGCCCTGTGGGCATACCACTTTGGGCACGACCATGGCCGAGTGGGCGTCCGCAGTGAAGGACAGCGATGCCGTTAGCAAGGCAACGACGCTGAGGATCAAAGGAAGCGTGGAAAACATATTTGAAAGAGTTGAGCTGGTCAAGAGAAGCGGAAGAAAGAGGGCGAATTCGAAAGTGAGATTGAACGACGGTCCGCTTCGGTGGCGGTGGTCTGGTGGTCTTCCTTCACTACTAGTGGGGGTAAAGATCGAGCTGAGCTTGTCGTGGTTTCTTTCTGTTACGCTTCAGATACATTGGAAACACTGGGACGGATACTGTGCATATAAATGCCGCTTTGTTAGCATGACGGTCAAAGGAGACAGCAGTATACAAATACTATGTGTATCCACTAGTCTTGCACAAAACCATATGGCAAGATGCAGGTGAAGGTTCAGCCGAACCCAAGATGACCAGATGGACAACCTGAACAATGACATCGAGTTGGAGTTGTCCAACTCCTTCACCAGGAGCTATTAATTATTACTCCGGAGTACATAGTTGGCGTGACACGTGGTCAACCGTCTGACACGGCCGAAAGGAGCTGTTGGATTCAACCAGCTAACCAGACAGTTTTGTTTTTTTTTGTTTTTTTGCATCACCGTAAATGCGAACATCAATTCTATTAATACCGGTATTCTTTTCCTCTTGTTCATCTCACTGAGATGTCCCTCAATATCACGTCGTTTCAGTGAGAGAGATGCAGCGGAAGACTTGCTTGTACTTGCTTGCTCGTCAGGTGTTGAAACCACCTGGTAGAACACTGTCCAGAACTGCCAAACCGAAACGGACAACACTGGCTGGCTCTTCCGGCTTCGCCGCGGCACGACAGCAAAACTCCTGTCGTCGGTTGTGAAACGATGCAGGAGAGTGTACCTACGGAACCTGACAAGTTGTGTCCAGATCCGAAGCCATCTTTGCGTTGAGCTGTACTTGTGGTGTGTAATATCGAGTGGCTTTATGGCGTGTTCCCAATTCAACAATTCGCTGGCTGACTCGCGATTCACGACGAGCCAAAGTATACTTCAGCTCATTCACTGTCTCCGAGTACTGCACCTTGGGCACCGAGCCCAGTCCAGCCCAGCTGCTGTTACGGTGTCTTTCTTTCCCACGCCCAAAGTTCTCGCTGGACAGAACTGAGTAAAGGGTATCCAGGACCTTGACCGCTTCCGGAGACTGGATGTGTCGCCCGGAATCCGGACGATATGTCTTGAGGGAGACGAAACAGTTTGCCCGACGAACTCGCCCCAGCAGCAACAACAGAGAACAATTCCCAGCCAGCGGCTGGCTGGATACTGTATTATCGTGTTGCACATGGTGATACCGATAGTGTCACTTTGCCTGCATAAAAGAGCCGAATTCCTACAAGTGTCCATTTTGCACAAACATAAACCCGGTACTTCAATACAAAAAGCGAGACAACTTAGCAGCTGGTTCCAGCGACACCAGATGCCTGCAACACCTGACGAGCAAAGAAGTACAGTGTGTGCCCGCAACCTTCCACTGGGTCTCTCTCACTGAAACGACACGGTCTATGGAGGTATTTACTCCCAGTACTTTGTCTTGAAGTCGTCTCCTCAAGGCGGAGCTGCTGCTTGCTATCCTGGCGAGCAGGGCAAGTACCCTCCTACTAGAGTATCGCCTCACTTCATTCTGGAATTTGCTTTCTTCCCTCCACCTCACAAACTCCCACAAAGCCACTCGCTTTTTTTCCAAGACTTTCAAAAACAAAAATGCAGTTTCTTGTTCGCTCTCTCGCTATTTTAGTGGGGCTTGCGTCTTTGGCGACGGTCAGCCACGCGCATAGCTACATGAGCAAGCCAAAGACTCTTTTCCCAGAAGGATACGTCAAGCTCAACAACTACTACGGCATCATCGACACCAAGCAGTTCACGCCCACGCTGGGCAAGTTTGACGCTGCCACTGGTGTGGACTACATGGAACGAGCCATGAAGCTCAACAACACCAAGACGCTGCGCGATTTTATCGCCGACCACGTCGACCTGTTGACGCTAGGCGATGGTAACAAGACCTTCAACGGTACCGGTCGCACGTGGAAAGGCGCCTACGAATGCGGCATGAGTCTCACCACGGGCGCCAAGCAGCCGCTTCCAGATACCATCAACTTCCCATGGAGCCACCCAGGCCCGTGTGAAATTTGGTGTGACAACACACGGATCTTGTCCAACGCCGACTGCAAGGGTGACGGAATCAAGGGCAAGTACCCGTTTGATGCAGCCAAATGCCAAGGCGCAACGCTGCTCCAAGTCATCCTGCTCGGTGTCCACACGCCGCGCATGCAAGTCTTCAGTACGTTTTCGTTTGATGCCTGGTTGTTTCTATCACTTTATTGCTAACTGTTTATGCTTGTGTTTTGTGCAGCTAACTGTGCGCCTTTGGAAGGCGGCGGCGCCGAGACAGACCCGAAGAAAGTGTTCAAATACCGAGCCGCCACTGGGGATGATGATGCTGCAGCCAACGACGAAGACGCTGCGACCAAAGCGCCAGTGGCCACGCCAACGCCGACCCAGCCGTCCAAGTGCCGCGTGCTGCGTGATTGAACCAACCAGCAGATGGACTATCATAGGGCCCGTGTGATTTTGTCTCTTTTTTATATGAGTGTATACCGTATCGTGATTGAGTACTGTATTGGTACTGTAATAGTGTGAGCGAGTGGGCCGTTGTGGCAATGAATCAAACGCAGACTTGAAGCGGCTCTTTTGTCATGTTGTCTTGGTTTAGGTGTGCACAAATAAAAGTAATCCAGCCGACAGATGGATTGCACGCCATCTCCATCTGCTTCGGTGCACCCCATGCAGGAGTGCACTGTGTACGAACCGGCCCGGATAAACTGTATACGAGCCCGACCATCCCATCTGTGGTAGAGACAGCGGGGTTCCGCGCCAACACCTGGTATCAACGCGCTCTGTTGACTTCAGGGAAGATGACACGATGTAGCGTCGCGGAGCCCGTTCGTGTGTGACCCTTTTTCACAACAGGTGGCAGGGGTCACGATTACGATACTTAGGACTTCGCACAGACTCGCAACCGCTTGGGTTTGCGTGGGGTTGCCACACTTCAACATCCGACGAGCAACCGGTGACGTGTTTCCTTCGGATCGTGACTTGGGTGCACTGGGCACCACGTTTGGCATCGGGATCCGATCTATCGGTTGGGTTGCGAGCGTATACGATCGCAGGATCTGCCAGTTCTGTTGATCTGGACGGCATCCTCCTTTTGGCGTTCGTCGGCCACGAAGAGTGCTCATTCTCCATTTTGCTTCCTGCTTCTCAAGCCCTTCCCTTCTCGTTCCTCACGATGGTCTCTTCTCTCCAACTCCTCCTCAGTATCGCTGCGCTGAGCTTTCTTCAGCCAAGTGGTGTGGACGCCCACACGCAAATGATCGAGCCCAAGCCAACGTTCCCAAAGGATTTTGAAGGCACCAAGCTGCCGTACGGACGGGTCGATACGTACCATTTCACTGGCAAAGCCAAGGACATCGTGCCATGGAAAGGAGTCGAACGCGCAGCTGCGGCTATGGCGGATGCCAACGCCAAGACACTGCGTGCCTTCATCATGAGCACCGTCAACATCAGCAACCCGGCGGCGACCAAAGAGTGCGGTATGTCGCTGGCCACGGGCGACAAGCAACAGCTTCCTGACATTGTCAACTTTCCCTGGGGCCATCCAGGCCCATGTGAGATTTGGTGTGACAATACGCGCTTGTTTTTCAATGAAGACTGCCAAGGAAACAAAGTAGGCAAAGTGCCAGTGGACAAGACCAAGTGCCAAGGCGCCAGCTTCATTCAAGGCATGTACTTGGGCGTCCACATCCAGCTCTGGGAGACCTACGGTACGGTATTTTCACTATCGCTTCTTTTGCTGGCACATAAATATTAATACTGTGGGAATGTGATACCAGGCAACTGTGTGCCTTTGATTGGTGGAAAGGAGACGGATGTGACCAAAGCGTTGGCGGCGAGTGCGAGTGGCACGGGGGCCAATGACAACGCCAACGATGCCACGTCGGCGCCAACTTTCCCCACACCAACACCAACGAAGACACCAACGCCAACACCAATGCGGTCGGTGCCAACAACAACCAAGACGCCAACGCCATCCTCGTCCTCCAAGTGCAACGTGCGCCGTCGCGGTTAAGAGGATTGGATATTTCTAGTGTATCAGAAAAGATTTAGATGGACACACACGATGGAAGAGTATAGTAGCAAGTACATGTAATACATATTTGGGACTTTTTGTATTCCATTTCATGGAAACGTGGAGAATATGGGGCTAATTAAATGCATGGAAGGAAATTCTGCGACTGGATGGTATCGTACTTCTTACAATAACGACACGACGGAGAGAAACACCCGAGTCCTCCAAACTGGCACGATGGATCTGTGTACGCACTGATTCCGACCGAGGCATCTCCTGATGACACAGCGGTAGCACAAACGTCAGTCGTCGTTGGTGTTGGTGCTTGGGTTGTTGGAGCCGACGTTGGCGCTTGAGTTGTTGGCGCTTGAGTCGTTGGCTTTGGTGTTGGTGTTGGTTTGGGTTTTGGGGCAAGTGTTGGAGCTGGCGTTGGTGCCGGAGTTGGAGCTGGCGTTGGAACAGGCGTTGGAGCAGGCGTTGGTGCTGGCGTTGGAGCAGGTGTTGGGGCTGGCGTTGGTGCTGGGGTTGGAGCAAGCGTTGGTGCCAGAGTTGGCGCTGGAGTTGGAGCAACAGTCGAAGTTTTGCAAGGCAGGAAATACTGCGACTGCGCGGTGTCAAACATTTTACAGAAGCGACACGTGGTCGAAAAGCAACCAAGCCCTCCGCTGGCGCATGTCGCGTCCGTGTAGGCGCTGATACCGACCATTGCATCACCGTACGACACGGAGCTAGCGCAAGCATCAATCGTCGTTGGGGCTGGCGTCGCTGTTGGCGCGACTGTTGGTGCCAATGTTGGTGCAGGGGTAGGCGCTGGTGTAGGAGCTAGTGTAGGAGCTGGAGTTGGTGCTGGCGTAGGAGCTGGAGTTGGTGCAGGAGTTGGTGCTGGCGTGGGAGC
>JAADWJ010000851.1:0-11230 GCA_023336165.1 Pythium monospermum | reverse complement strand
GGGTTGTCATTCGTGCGGCGCATGATCGTCTTCCACGAGGTATCCACATGCTGGAAAATCTTGGACGCATCTGGAAGCTGCCGCTGGATATCGGGTGCAGAAAAAATATTTTCCAAGTACATCCAGTTTTTTTGAACAAGCAGCCATTCGTCCAGCGTTTCTTGAAGCGTCACGAGTCTCTTGCGCCAGGATTCCACTTCTTCTTGGATCGCACCGATGAACCGGGAGCCCATGATGGTCGAGATCGTGACGATCGAGTCGTCCAGCTTGGCGGTCACGTCTTCCACGCTTCCTAAGACAAACACATCTTTGGATTCTTTGTACGGCTTGACTTCAAACTCGGTCGTGGCCCAGGCGTCGGTCACCTTTTTGAGCATTTCTTCCAGCACGGCTTCTTGCTGCGCGGACGTGGCGATCGTGCTGATCGCGTCGCCGTGTTTCATGACGTTGCGTTCAATCAGTTTGCCCAGCGTGATGTTTGTTTGGCCACGCATAGGGAAGCCCAGAAGCATATCGACTTGTGCCCAATGGCGGTCTTTTAACGACGTGGATCGTAAATCAGAGACCACGGGAAGCACGAGTTTGAATTTCTCGACTTCCGTTTGCAACACATCGGCGGCTTCGTTTCCTGGAAAAGCCTTTTGCGCTTGGTACGCGACTTTGACGTAGTTTTGCACTTGCTTGCCGATCGTCGTGACGTCGATTTCGTCAAAAATCGTGTCGGAATACGTGACCGTGAGGTTTTGCCACTCGTGTAACCCACTCCAGAGCTTCATTTTAAGTTCAAACTGGCCGGCGACTTCACTGAGTTCGGTGAATTCACTCACCGGTTGCTTGAGTTGTGTCTGAAAGTGCATGAGTTTCTTGGACTCGTCCATAAGCTGACAAAGCGTCTCTTCTTGGCTCTTCAAGTACGAAAGCACTTCATGGATCGGGGTCTTCATGGTCGAAAGCTTTGGGTGGTCCAGTTTCTCCACGAGCAAGTTCACGTTGCGGTTCAACGGCGCGATGCTATCCAAGATCACCTGTGAGAACCGCGCGGTCTCGCCGTCCACTTCGCCTTCAAATTTCGTGACTGTGCCTTCCAGACTCAACACGCCTTCTTTCATCAAGATGATATCTTCTTTGATATCATCCGGCACGCGCCAGTCGTAATTGTCCATGAGCATGCCCATCTCGTACACGCGTCTGTATTTGGCCTTCAAATCGGGCAACACAGTGGCCACTTTGGCCATGTGGACCACTTTCTTGACGAAATTGTCCGGTGTATTCGGGTTGGAAAACGCGATCGGCGATAAATCGTTGAGCGCCTCCAAAAGCGCCGTGCTGGCTTGCTTCATGAGCTTTGGAATCAACGCGCGGATGCCCTGGACACATTTCTCTGGATTTGGAAGCAACCGGCTCTTGAATTCACTGCTGTCCACACGGAAAATGCCGACACTTGCAGCATCCGGGATCTCGTTGAACGATTGCCCCTGAGCTTTATACTTTTCAATGGAATCCGTGAAAAAATCCAGCGGTGCGTTTTGGTACGTGTCCACAAGGCGCGCTCCTTGGCCTTCGTTGTCGCTGTAGATTTGGTGGAACGGCGTGAAGACGTCCATGTACTCATCGACCGACTCGAACGCTTCGTCCAACGCGACAAAGATCTCATTCGTGAGCATGCTGAACTTGACATCTTCATTCAGAATCAACGCGACGTTGAGCTGCTCGACCGACCAGACGCTTTTGCCTTCGTCTTCCGCACTCGCGGTCGTGTACGGAGCCAACGACTGGTGGCCCAGCAGCCGCGCGGGCGTCTCCACCATGCGTAGGGCTTCTTTGAGTGCCTTCTGAAGAGCCGCGTTCCATGATTCATGGCCTGGCACAGCGTTGATCGCATTGCTTCCTCGTTCCATCTCGACGGCGACGGCAAACACAGCGGTGAACGGCACGACGACAGCACCAACTCCACCACCGGCTTTGGAATTCTTGGAGGCGCCGCTGGTGCCGCTCTTGCTGGGACCCACTGGTGGTGATAGCGCGGTAGCAACAGCAGCCGTACCATCGCCTTGCAGCGCCTTCCCGGCCGCCAAGACCTCGTGCAGCCGCTGGAAAGAATGCACCGTGAGCTGAATGGTCGCGTCGATGATCAAAAAGTCGGCGAGCCGCAAAAAGTTGGTCAGATTGCGGCACTCTTTGCGAAGCGCGGCGCGCTCCATGAAGGTCATTTTATGCTCGGCCAAAATTTTGTTGGCCTGCAAGAAGCTGTCGATCACATTGTCGCAGGCTTGGACACACATCGTGAGACACTGTTGCGAGAACTGGGCCAGTTTCTCGGTGACTTGGTCGCGCGTGCGGCGCTGCTCCGTGTCAAATTCCGACAGCGAGTACGTGCACTTGGGCTTGAAATACACCAGTTCCAGCGTCGCGACTTCCAGGCAACGCCCACGCAACGCGAGCAGCGTGCTCTGCAGACTCGGCTGCAAGACAAACAGCTTATCGTTGAGCGCCTTCTTGGCGTTGCGCATCTTGAACGCACGCACACACTGCTTCCAGACATTGTAGTTTTTCCACAATTTGTACTTTTGGAAAAATGGAATTTCCAGCATTTGCATGAACCGCGAGTACTCTTGTTCCCATTTTTCCAGTGGCCAAAATTCCGAATGGTCGTTCGTGAAATGGGTCACGCCTTCCATGCTCATGGTGAAATAGTTGGTGCGGTCGACTTCGTAATGTTCGGCGACTTCCAGATCGTACATGACCAGATCCGAGTCTTTGCGGCGCCTCAGGTACAAGAAATTGCCCGATTTGAACTCGTTCAAGTACCGTGGATCCAAGTTTAACGACGCCGTGAAGGACAACCCCGTTGGGCGGTGGGTGCGCAAGCTACAACGGCGCGCTGGTTGCTTTGACGGAGACGATGAAGACGCCACGGCGGGAGGAGCAGCACCAGCAGCAGAAGAAGATGACGCACCACGCACGGGCGACACGCTGCGCAAATCACTGGGCTGATGGCGCGAGGCCTTCTCGTGAAGCTTCCACGTCTTCTCTGATGCCTGTAGGAATCACTCAGGTTCAGCATATCCACAAAACCACAGAACAAAACAAAAGCCAAGAACGCACATGCTGCAAACTAGGATGGATCCCGCTGGCGGCATTTCCAAGCACAGCGACACTCGCCGAACTGGCCATAGTGGCTGCTTTGGTGGGCGATGCAACGGACGCTGGCGCGAGTGCCAGTGGGTGAGCCACGCCTATAGCGACAGCGGAAGTGGACGGCAGCGCCACGACGCTTGACGTTTTCTTCATCATGCGCTTGGGCTTCAGTGGCGAGTTGGTTGACCCCGCTTTGATTGCTGGATTGTTGTTGGTTGTCGTTTTACCTGGACCGAGTTGCGGGTCGTACAGTCGTTGAAGGATGTGGCTCGCCTGTGGACCCAGCGAGCCATCGCGGCGGTTCTGCCGCTTGGCGCCGTCCCGCTCATCTTCCGAGTCTTGCATATCGCTGACCGTTTGTTGCAGCAGCTAAACCAAAAAGAACTCGGCTTTTACACCCAACGCACCAACACACCAACATACCAACGGCACCTTGTTTTCCCCGCGAACCGACGCGGGGCGGGTAACCTTTTAGAATACCGTAGTGTAACCAAGGAAACCGGCAACTTATCAACCTGACGCGGTTACACTGCGCAACGCACTGAGTTGGCTGTTGAACGATGAGGTGGACATCTCTGCGTGAGGAAGCAATTGATGCTCAAGGAGCGAGTGAGTTGCGCAGGTCGACGTGCTGGTGTCTTAGAACGCACAGACATGTCGACCTTCGTACCTTGGTACTCTGATCGACGCGATGTGCCAATATTGCATTGCAGCAACGCAACCGGTGCTGCTGCAACTTAGGGATTGTCTCATGATGTGATTGGCACAAGATTCGGCAAGAAAAGCAACAATGCTGGCAGGACTCTCAGGACAATTGGCTGCGCGCCGCGTGGTTCTCGCCTCACAGGTGCGTGATATGTGCACCTTATTGTGTGCGCCATACACAACAACTCGACGTACACCTGACTCAACTATGCTGTTGTGGTATGTCTCGTCCACAGAGCCCTCGGCGCCTTGAACTGTTGCGAGATTGTGTGAGTGGATGGCGGATGTTTACATCACATGCACAGATATCAACGCTAGTTAGCTCAAGGAAAAGCGCATTTGGCTTTTGAAACAATGAACACGACTGTACTATGTTGATAGGGCCTTCAATTTGAAGTAATTGTCTCCACTTTTGAGGAAAACTTGCCCAAGACCGACTTCCCATCGCCTGTGAGTGTCGCAACCTGCAGGCACCGCATACGGTCTTTCTCTGTTTCTTCTCCTTCTCACTGAGGACTTGTTGGGCTCATCACAGGAAGCGTACGTGATCGAAAACGCGCGACTCAAGGCTCTGGAGGTGCTGCGGCGCGAAGGTGGTGGTGACAATGGTGGTTTGTCCAGCCTCCCTCACTTGGTCATTGGATGCGACACGGTGGTCGTCCACGACGGCGCCATCTTGGAGAAGCCGCGCGACGAACAGGAAGCCTTTGAGACACTGACCAAGCTCTCTGGTGCGACCCACGATGTGTTCTCCGGCGTCGCGCTGTTCACGTCCACGCGTGGTGACCAAAAGCCACACCTTTTCTTTGAGAAGACCACCGTCACTTTCGGTCACCTCGCCGACTCGGAGATTCTAGGTGCGTGTCTCACTTGCTAGCTTCTTCTTTCTGATATTAGTGGTGATCTATATGCTGACGATCAAAGAGGAACCGACCGCAGCATATATCAAGACCGGCGAGCCCATGGACAAAGCAGGCTCCTACGGAATCCAAGGTACAGCACCCTACAGTACTTGTGTCCGATATTCAGGAACCCGGCTGACTGAACAACCGTTGCTTGCCCGACGATCCTCATTCTCTCAGGACAAGCCAAGGTGTTTGTGAGCGGACTCAGCGGCTGCTACAACAACGTCATGGGCTTCCCCGTGCAACGCTTTTGCAGGGAGTTGCGTCAATTAGCGAAAAATGGCGAACTATAGACACCTGTAAATGTGGTGACTACGAAAACATGACGGGGGAGTTATTCCATTTAATTCTTGAATTGATCCATTCCTATCTTTCTTTCCTACTGTATGTGATGCTGTGCTACCTCCCTGTATACCATTTTGGTTTGGAGACACGTCTGTCTTACAACTCTTTCTTCTTTGGCGCGCGAGGGATCGGCACAAGCGAGAACACAATGTACAGCACGACACAAACGATGTGGCCGGCAAAGTGCGTGTTCTTGAGCGTCGCGAGCGAGTTCTCGAACGACATGCTTTGGAACGGCATGACAAAGTAGTGCATGCAGAGCAAGGTCGTGAGCGTACTGATCACGTCGTACACTTTCTTCTTCAAGCCGAACGACCCGTCCTTCTCCAAGAAGTACGGACGGATCCGCTTGAACGCGAGCCGGTTCACCGAAGTCGCAAGGGGCACTGGACGATGGCAGTCAACAACAACAGAGAGAGATCTATCAGTATCCGTATCTATGGTATATAGACAAAGGTCCGAGATAACGTACAGCTCATGAAGAAAAAGTAGTAGCCAGGGTAGAACCCATGCCAGAAGGCCGACACAAAGTACGTCGCCATGAGCGAGTTGCCTGTGCGCGTGTACACGTAACGCTCGAGCCACGTTTGGGTGCCTTTGTTCCACGCGCGGGAGCCTTCGCGGACGCTTTGCGCAAACTCAAAGCCCACGATATCCATGTTGCTCACGCCATTCCAGCCACGCGACGAGCCGTCCTCTTTGAACCCCTCAAAGCCAAAGCCCGCCAGCACAGTCGAGCCTTCTGCGATCTATGTTTGATATTTATATTGCAGCAAAACCGCATCAGCTTCTTTTCCATCAAAATTTCCATGTGACAAGGATATATATACGCACCTTCCAGGCCGAATAGTACTTGGACTTGCAGAAGATGAGCGTGATGTACAGCGTGGCGATTTGCCAATGCAGTGGAAGCGCCGCGACCTCTGGATCATGGAGGTTGGACAGCGGGTACTGTGGGCCGACTTTCGCGAACAAACCCATGAAAGCAACACCGACAAGGAACTTGGAGAACGACGCCAACACACTGGACGGCTGCTTTGGCTTGCCGTTGAAAAGAAACTTCTTGCCGGTCGTGACATCCAAGTACTCGCGGATCTCAAACGCGGGACCAGCGAGAAAGGTCGTGAAGCTGTACACGTAGCCAAAGTACTCGAGCAACGAGGGGAGCTCGGTGATGGCGTGCTTCTTGCGGTCCGCGTACACTCGAGCGGCTCCCTATACAATATACAAACCAAGTCAGTTGGAACCAGGCGCATTCCCCCAGTAGATGCGCGAATAGGCAATACGCAATACGTACTGCTGAGAGCTCCTTCTTCTCGGCGGTCTTGTCCACCACTCCGTCGTAGTAGTTGTACGCAAAGCTCGTGAGCTTGATGACAAGAAGCATTTGTGGGCCCGTGAAGTCGAGTGTCCAGCCCATGTAGTCCACGTACAAGCGGTAGATATGAGAAGCCGACATGTAGCTCATGTTGAAGAGAAACACCATGGCCGGCGCATACTTTGGCGGGCCAAACTTGACCAGCAAGTACGTCAAGAACGACGAAATAAACGAATGCACCCACCCTGAGCCAAGCACAAACTGGGCCAAGGAGATCCCGACAAGGATATCAAAAATATGCTTGAGCGACGCCGATGGCAGCAGCTTGTACACGACAGCGAGAGGGTACGCGGCAAAGAGACAGAGCACATAGCGCACTTGGTCGCTGGCGATGCCCACGGTGCTGGAGAGCGAATCCACTTGGCCATTGAGGTAGTCAAACGTGAACGGCGTGACGAGCTCCGCGAATGGTTGAAGCTGCGCGACAAGCGCTTCAATGTGATCCATCGTGGTGCGTCGGACGTCTGACTGGGTCGGAAAGGGTGCAAGGGAGAGAGCCGACGATGGCGCCAGGAGGTGGATGATGCGGTGGGGATTCGAATCGGTATCCGCGCCGCCAGATCAATGGTGAGGTGCTGTTGCTTTTCACTTGACCCTCTCCAAATCGATGGAAAATGCCATCAACACAAGATCGGCAAAATGATCACGTGAGCCGTAAATACGCATTTGTGTGAACCACACCAAATCGTATAAATTATTGTACCAAAACAAGGTTGACTTGTGCAGAAAACGAAGCGTAAGGAGTACCTTGTTTTGGTGTTGGGGAGACAATACCACCTGCTATCGTAATGTTGAGAGCAAACGTCACTGGGACTTTGGGCTGACGTCATGACTGCTTGGTTGGCCGCCTCTCAAGAGATTCTCGGATATGGCAGCAATGGGACGCGGACGCTCGCGCCATAGCTCCGCGTTGCTATCCTCTGTGAAAACTGTTTACAGATCGTTCGAGACGGAATCTACATTTGCAACAGCAACTCCACAGTTGGTCTCTTTTGCTCTTCACGTTCTGTTGTGGTTCAAAATTCGCCGTGGCCCCTCGTCATCGTCTGTCCATGACACCAAATGATCAACCCCTCTGATGTCACGGCCCCAGTTCAACATTGCTGATGACGAAGGACCTGTATCAATGAATATTGGAAATCAGCAAATGCCAACAATTCAGAAGAAAGGAGGTTGTCAGCACCTCTATCAATACATATAGTAGTCCAAATGGATCCACACCACCAAAGGGTGCTCGGATTGGTTTTGCAATGGGCAATCCAATCGAGCCTTACACCTATGTTTTGCTACGACGGACAAGTGGCCACCAGCACACACTGGGTTCCATTGGCGTATGCAGGTTTCGTGACATCATCATCACGTTGTGGCTTCTTGTGTGATTGAATTTCATCCCGAGCCAAGCCAGCCATGCTTTGTTGGTTGAACCAGTGATAGTACTGTACTGTCAAAGATTGCTTCGCCCAACGCCCGGTCCCATCCATCCACCCACCCATCGTCACTTCCCATTTTTTCTTTTCTGCTGAGGGAGTTGACCTGTTCCGCCCCACAGATACACAAGAGCCACCCACCATGAACACCTCCCACGTTGCCGTCGCCATGGAGCGGTACGGCGCACTCGCCACGCCCATGGAGTTTCAACTGGTCAACGCCAAGCTTGCACAGCTTTCCGAGACCGTCGGGTTCCCGATGGACCAAATGCGGTTCGCGATCTGTATGTTTCTCGCGTACCCTCTGGCGTGGCTGTTACGGCAGTTGCCATCCACCGCCGCCAAGCACTGGCTCAATATCGTGGTCGGCGTCTCCATGGCTCAGTTTGTGTACGCGAGTGGCTGGCTGCTGTCCTTTGGCTCGGCTGCTGTGACCTATGCGCTGGTCAAGTACGCACCGGTGCGGTCCATGCCGTACATTGTGTTTGTCGCCAACATGGCACTGGTCGCCGCGCTCCATATCTACCGGATGGTGACCGACTACATGGGCTGGAGTCTCGACTCGACCGCGTCCCAGATGCTTCTTCTCATCAAGCTGACCAGCTTTGCCTTCAACTACCACGATGGCGTTGTCTCTGAAGCGGCCGAGGCCAACGCCTCCCCGCAACGGATCCAGATGAAAAAGTCCCGCAAGGCACTCGCGATCACCAAATTGCCATCGCTGCTAGAGTACTTTGGCTACGTGTACTGCTTCACGACATTTCTCGCGGGCCCGTCGTTCGAGTACCGTGAATACAGCGACGCGATCGATGGCTCCAAGTTTGTCTTCCAAGGGAAACGCCGCTCTGTCTCGCCAACCAAGGCCGCGCTCGTGAAGCTCGCGACGGGCGTCTTCTTCATGGCGCTTTTTGCACGCTTTGGTGCATTTGCAAATGTACGTGACGTGCTCCACCTCCAAGAGGCGACGCTGTCCACGAAATTGGCGCGCGTCTCGTTGGCGCTTTTTCTCACACGTGCCAAGTACTACGCGGCCTGGAAACTTGCAGAAGGATCGACGATCTTGTCTGGCACGGGTTTTGAAGGATTCGATGAACAGGGAAACGCCAAAGGGTGGGATGCCGTGAGCAACGTCGACATTGTGGGCTTTGAATTTGCGCAAAGCGTGCGCGATCTGTCGCGCACGTGGAACAAAGGCACCCAGAACTGGCTCGAGCGGTACGTGTACACGCGCACGGGCAACTCGCTGGTCGCGACGTACTCGTGCTCGGCCGTGTGGCACGGGTTCTACCCAGGGTACTACTTCTTCTTCCTCTCTGGTACGTTGTCCTATTGAGCTTTTTCTGTGGATATTCTATCGCGCTAACCTCTTCATCTTCTCTCTCTGTGTACAGTTCCAATGGCCACCTCTGTGAACCGACTCACTCGCCGCCACATTCGCCCCTACTTTCTCCACGCTGATGGGTCCGCTGGCCCCATGAAGCCACTCTACGACTTGGTGGGCATGGTCGCGACGTGGCTGATGGTCAACTACCTCGCGGTCTCGTTTGTCGTGCTGGGCTTGGAAGATTCACTCCACGGCTTCCAATCGATGCATTTCGCTGGCCACATTGTGTTGCTGGTTTCGTACTTGCTTCTCTCGGCGGTGCCAACCAAGAAGGCCGTCAAGACGCTATGAAGAGGGCAGTAGTACTGTACTACGAAAGTGCAAAACAAAAATGTATACTATTATAGTGTGAAAAAACAACCGCGTGCAGGTATTGTGGGCGCTCATATTGATTTTTGTTGGTTACTGTTGCTGGTATTAGCCCGAGTAGAGCTTGTAGCCTTTATCGCCGTTCTTGAACGAGTTGTCGTTCTTCTTCAAGAACTGGACCCGGCATTCCGGGACGGTGCCGGACCACATGCCGTGGCCTGTGCACCGCAGCGGCGAGGAGTTGGTGATGACGCAGCCTTTCATGCATGTGTACGATGCGGTCGAGCCAGGCTTCAGGCCGGAGTATGATACGGAGCCTTGGTAGATACCAGGAGGCGCCGAGCAAGATATGGCGGCTGTGTGGGAATACGCAGATGGAGCAATTAGATGATCCATTCTGAACCAGGCAAACTCAATACTTGTACTAATACGCACATCCACGCAAGTTGACGGCATCCACGATGCCAAATGCTGCGCAGAACACTGTCGCCAGCGCGACGGCGCCACGCATTCAAAGGAAATAGAGAGGGGGAAGAAGAGAGTCGAGTAGGTTTCTTGCTGTTTGGGTCGGAATTGACAATGGGCCAGCGACAGCGCTTTGCTGGTGGCCGATGATACCACAACACCGTTACACCCTACCCAGCGATCGTATCTGTCGCATCTCACGTCCTCTGTCGCCTTCACCTGAGCACCCACAGATTGGGGGTCGGGGAGGAAAGGCACGTCCTCGCCCCAGCCAGGTGATCTTGTCTCAAGTTGCAAGCCACAACATGCGGCTAATTATGTATCCATCTGATGTCACTAACGCGAGGTGAATGTAGCCAACTAGAAAAAACAATCTGTGGTCGTTCATAAACAGGCAAAGAAGATCCGTTGTGCAAAGTTCTTCAACTTGATGTGGAAAAGGTGTGCTGCCTATTATAATAGTTAAAGTAACAACGTACTTCAAGCAATATTTTGCAAATGTATGAGAGCTGTCGCTGTAAGACAACCAGTAACGCTAACTGACGCTCAGTGGTTCTTTGCTCTGGCTTAGTGATGTTCTCATCTTTTCTTACGCTTCCGAAGGCGTGAGAACCAAGTCAAACAGTGGGCGTTGGGCGAGATCGTGCGCTTTGCGAGATCGTCGTGCAGCTGCGATGGCGACTACGACCACGGCAACCAAGACACATCCACCAATGGCAGTTCCAAGGATGCCGCTTGAGTTAGTGCGCACTGGCTGCGTTTCGTCACTCGATGTGGTGGTTACGTGCTGGGGAGGTATGTACGGGTTGGGGGTGGTTGGATCCGGAGAAGGGTTGGTCGCGGCAGAACGCATTTTGCCTGGCTTGCCTCCCACCAGACCAGGTGGCACTAATGGACCCGGGGCCGGCGTACTCCCACCTGGACATGGCGTCACGGTGGGTGGCGCTGTCGTCTCTGGACACGGCGTTACGGTGGGTGGCGCTGTCGTCTCTGGACACGGCGTCACGGTGGGTGGCGCTGTCGTCTCTGGACATGGCGTCACGGTGGGTGGCGCTGTCGTCTCTGGACATGGTGTCGTTGTGACTGGCACAGGAGGAGCGGTCGTTGTTGGCGGAGGTGCCGTTATTGTTGGCGGAGGAGCCGTTGTTGTTGGTGGAGGTGCAGTTGTCGTTGG
>JAADWJ010000850.1:0-11245 GCA_023336165.1 Pythium monospermum | reverse complement strand
GACTTGAAGTGATCAAGTGCCTTGTCCATGTGCCAATCGCCGTTTGCTTCCAGCAGCGACTGCTGCGTAATCGCGCCTTCTCCGAACTCGTTCATGACCATGAACGTGAGCAGCTGGTAATTGTACCTGGAATAATCATGGAAAAAGCGAGGGTCAGTCATGGACAAATACTGGACCGATACTGGACCAATACTGGACGTACCGGTTCGATTTGTGCGTACAGTCCACTAAGAGCAACTCCCCCAAAACGATAGAAGTTCTCACGCATGTGCTTGGACACGAGCGAGAATACGCCGGTTTCTCCAGCCTCTGTCGCGGCCACACTGACAATGTTTTCTTTGTCGGCAACAGTGAATTGCGCCACCTCCGAGGCGGTGGCCTCCTCGTCGTCCTTTGTCGCGACACTGGACACGTGCTCTTGAACGAGGTTGTGTACATTCTTGCTGATCACGTTTTCGCCTTGGGACAACAAGTAGTCAAAGATCTTGGAGCGCTTGGTCTTGCCGATGAGCATTCCGTCCACATGCGCCTGCACCAACGGGTCTCTGATACCACGATTGGCAGGATACGTTCCGTACGTGTCGGGCGTGATCGAGTGATTGTGACAGAAGCTGCCATTCTTAACGCGTACGCGCCACTCCCCTAGGTGTTGGTAGGCTTGAACGACGGATCGGAATTTGCAGTCGGTACGACGGATGTGCTGGCGTGCTCGCTTACCACCGCCGCGCAATTTCTTCTTCCACCCATGCGTACAAATGTATGTGCGCTGATATGGGTTCACGTGCGCCGGTATCATTTGCGCCTTGCCGCGTTGGCCTTTTCTTGTTTCTCAAGTCGCCGGTTGCGCTCCGTATTGCTCATTGTCTCAGCAACTGGTAGAACTTGCATCGATTCTTCACAGTACTTGTCCAGATAAGTTTCCCACGCCTCCCAACTTTCGTGCACTTTCTGTGGAGGATCCACTCGGACTAAACCCGAGGACTGGCAAAATCCTGGTCGAGTCCTGGAAGAATCTTGGGCGCCATCTCCCTGGTCACTCTCCTCCTCCGCGCTCACCTCATCATGTTGGGCGCCCTCTTCCTCCTCCTCCTCGTCGTCATTGCCCTCCTCTTCGTCGACGTCGTCGTCGTCCCCCTCCTGCTCCGGCTCCTTCTCATGCGCGTCATTTCCCCCATCATCTTCTTCGCCACTGTCTTCTCCATCAAAGCCTCCGTAATCAGGTTGCCGCTCCGACAAAACATCGACATCACCGATCTCAGCATCCTCTTCGAACAGACGCTCGAGTCGTGCACGCGTTGCGCTCTTTTGCCTTCTTTGCTCTGGTCACAGGCGCTTTCGTCTTCGTCTCTCTTGTCACAGGTGCCCGTGCGAGTACAGAAAACGTATTCCCTTGCAGGGACGTCGCCAGTGGCGCTTTGACTGGCTTTCCACGCGGTGGAAGTGGGGGACATGGGGTGAAGGCGGGGACTGCGCCGCAATGCAGGGGCCGGCGTCGCCGGCGCAAGACTCACTGATGGAGCCGCTGTGGGCTGATTGGGTTCTGGAGCTGATGCCACAAATGCTGGTGTCTGTGGTGGCACAGGCGGTTTCTCATCGCGCGCCGGTACTGGTGGCGGTGGCGCAGTCGGCACCATTTTAATTTCGGAAAATCCCGCGCTTCCTCTTCCTCGCACGGTCAACAGGCAAATCGGTTGTGGGCCTCCTGACCACAGATTTTTCGAGGAGTGATGGTCGCGAAATGTATTTTATTTTTCATTACGCATCATGGAAAAGTCCTGTTTTCAAATAGTGGAAAAATACTGGGAAAGGGGAGAGTAAAAATAATACTGTACTGGACAGCAGCAGCTCCGTTTTTTTTTTTCTCACTTGGCTACGTCCACAACTTGGATTTGTTCACTTGGGCTGCGTCGCGAACCTTGTCGTAGCATTGCAGAATCTGCGAGTCGCTGTCTGTTGTTTGGCCCACCACGATCGGGTACAGTAGCGAGTACTTGTTCCCCAATGAAACAGGGCTGGGACCACGTTCCACTCCCGCGCTTTCGCCACTGGCATTTGCTGTTGTCGGGGCCACTCGATTGCGACCAAAAATGATGTTTTTTAAACTCACTTTCCCTCGTCCAGACTCGCTTCTTGCACCATCTTCGTCCAGCAGCTCGTCGCTCTCTCCGTCGGTATGAGTGCTATTATTTGAGTCGGCGGCATCGTCTTCTCGTTCGGATTCACTGGCATCGCTCATCTCAGGCTCTTCTTCTTTTGCTTGAGAATCCACTGATGCAACTGCTGCTTTCTCTGTGCTGGTCTCGGTGCCCTTTTTGGCTTGAGTCTGTGTGGTCGTCCACAGTCGCTTCGCCCACTCGTTTCGTTGCTGGCGCACGTACTGGCGCTTCTTCTCGTTTGTGACACCAATGATCTCCAGCGTGGATGAAATCAGCGCCGTCTTGATGTCTCGATCCAGTGGCGAATCGCCGGCAAAGCTTGGCGCGTGGTTGACTTCAAACAGCCAGGCCTTCCCATTCGCGTCGAGCATGATGTCAAAGCCAAGAATCTCAAAACACTTTGGCCCCCATTGGGCTTCGGCCGCGTCGTTGGAGCCGAAATAACTCTTGTACGACGCCTGCAGCTTGGGCTCGACACAAAGCAGCGTCTTGACGACGATATCCGAGATCTGAGCCCACACCAACGCACTCGAGCACCGCCCGGCGTCCTCCAAGTCTTTCAGCACGGACGCGACGCTGCGTTTGCTGGCCTGGCTCTCTGTTCCCTGTTTGGTTGTGGCTTGCTGAAAATCCTTGCTTTTCTTGTTGATCGCGTAACTGGATGGTGATACAACAACGTTGCGTGAGAGTGAGAGACGAGAGCCACAAAGAGTGGGAAGGAAACAGCATAGGAAAGACTGACTCACTTGGTGAGATGCATGCGCTTCTTGGTGAGATTTTTCTTTGTCGGCTTTTCAAACGGCGTCGTACAAAAGCGCGCGAGCCCATTTCGGAAAATGTAGATCTTGAGCGGATGGACGCTGTACACTAACACGTAGATCCGCAAATCAAACTTGAGACCGTCGATCAAGAGCGGGTTGTCGATGTATCTGTCACCAATCCGTGTCAGACCCAAATACTAAAATAGATAATAATATTAATACTAAATACTCACCGCTGCACGACGCACGGTTCGCTGGATGGCAGCTTGGAAAACGACTGGATGAGCGAGATGCCTTTGCCTTGACACAAAGTGCGCGGCTTGACAATATACGTGGCGTTCTTGGGCCCGCTTTCCATCGCCGCACGCAGCTCCACACTTTCTGATGGCACCAGAAACGACCGCGGGAAGAAGTCGAATTCACTAGGCAATACCTTGTAGATGGCGTTACTGATGAGGCGGACCACGCGAAAGAGAGAGAAGGGAGAGATGTCAGTGCTCGAGAAAACAAAACAAAAACCGAAGAAGGGCGTACTACGCACAGGTTGTTGGCCAAAAAGTCTTTGCGGCAAATCTCTTCCATCGATGGGAAGTGGTTCACCTTCTGGAAGGGCGACAGCCGCGGCAAGTCGCGCAGCAAGTCGCCTCGATCGCTCCACCAAATGTCCCATTTTGGCACGAGCGACCCTGGCTCATTGCGCTTCTTGACGAGGCGGTAGTCGCGTTCGCTGAGGCACTTGCGCACGATCGCATAGCGACACGCGGATATATCGATGGTGACACGGCACTTGTGACGACGGCGTGGTTGTGGTTGGCCGCTCGACTGCTCCCCCGCGGCGGCTACCATCGCCGGAAGCTCCGCTGCCGGCTTCTGCCGTGAGCTTGCCACCGCGGCGATCGCATTCGCAGACTTCACTGCCACACTGGCGATTTTAGCAGACGGTTTGCGTGGCTTTTTTGCTGTTAGTTGCTGGTTGTTTGTCGCCGCTGCTGCCATCGTCGTCGCCATGTCAACCCGACTGCCGCCGGGATTGGAACACTCGCTCCCTCACGCCAATGCATTTTTAGTCAGAAAGCGTCAGACAGCAACTATACAGCTATACGCAAAAGTATACTGCGTCCGGATAACTAGACCCGCGTCTGTTGGGATTGGGGAAATATCCAAACAGACACGCAAGTCACTGTCCGAAGCGGCATCTTTTTGGCAATCTCGAAAATCCCAAGACCGTGGGAAGAGCAACCCACGACGTGATACCCACATAACGAAGACCCCAAAGAAGAATGGTGCTCGTCCACGTGAAGCGCGGCGATAAGAATGAGTTTCTGTACGAGACAACAGTCGACACGTCCAACGACTCGCTCACGCGGGAGTTGTGCGACATCAACAACACACGGTTGCGCTTGCAGGCGCTCGCGGATGCACTGCCCGGGCTAGCAAAGCACGGAGTCGCCAAGCTCCCCAATGAGCAAGGGCTCGATCAGTACCAAGAGGACAACCAGACCAAGGCGCGTGGCACATACTACGAGGCCGACCCGCTGGGCTTGCGCACGGGTGAAGGCGTGGGACCACAATTGACCGATGTGCTGTCCCAAGTCGCCGAGGACGCCAAACAATACCTCAACAGCCAGCTCCAAATCGCCCAAAAAGCGACCATGAAACAAGCAATCCTCCATGAAAAGCTCATGAACATCCGCGGGGCAGTGATGATGGCGTTTCCCATGGGACTGCCCACCTACGATCCTATCAAGCTGCTGCTGGACACAGAGAACGTGGAAGAAGCTCTGGCTGAGAGTTCGGCCGTGCTCGAGGTCATGCTGGAAGACACCGCTGAAGTATGGTGGGCCGGGAAGCAGTTTTTTCGTGACCAACTTGTCCGCGACCTCGTGGGCAAGAACGAAAAGACCAAGGTGGTCGTCAAGCTTCAGAAAAAAGGCGGCGGGATGCCTGCTCGCGAGCCGGCGGTCAGTGAAGACGAACGCAAAGCCATGATGGCCTTCTACTTCAAGAAGCAAGAAGAACTCAAGAAACTAGCGGAGGACGATGCGGAAGACTACATGACGTCATCGTGGGCGGACCCGAAGGCTCTCAAGAATTCGCTGCGTGGCACAAACAACGTCCGACCGTTCTGATACTGCCCATTCATTCCCTTTATATACAACCACAAAAAAGTTGTCTAAAAATCATCATTAAGATCGTTTTGATCGTTTGCTTCTTGCTGCGTATGATCCACTGACGCAGATTCTTCTTCTCTCTGTGGCTGCGGCTGCAAGGGTATCAACAAACTGTCTTCGTGTGGAGCAGACTCGACGGCCTTTCTTTGGCCATGGTGTTTTTTCTTTTTCTTTTTGTGCGGCTTTTCTCGATCTTTTCGAGATGCCGACGACGGCGATGGCAATTCAGTAGAGTCCTCTACGACTCTGGTTTCATCCACATCAGTCTCATTCGTTTCGGTCACAGCAGCAGCATCGCTCATGTGGTTCACTCCACTGGAGACCGGAACGCTCGGTCGACTGGATGAACCATCGTCGACGACAACCTCATCGTTCCTTTTTGGCTCAAGGACTGTGCTAGAATGAGGAGCGCAGGTTTCATCACTAACTGCACTGGCAGCAGCAGCAGCAGTATCCCCACCACCACCGTGATTGGATGGAGGATCTTGCGGCAAAGTGGAATCACGTGAACTTGGTGCCACCATTGAGCCAGCACCGGGCGGTCGTTCGTCTTCTTGCTCGGCTCGTTGCGGTGTGGCTTCGATGGAGTCACTGGATGCTGGGCTTGGCTTTGACAGAGGGGCATCTGTCGTGCGAGCAATTGGGAGTGTTTGGCTCTGCACCTTACCTCTTGCCCTACCACTGACCGTCTGACGTGGGGGATCCTTCTGTGGCTGTGGGAGAAGGGCTTCTGGTGACGAAGTGGCTTCCGTTGTCGATGCCGTACAGCTGGCTGCTGCTGTGTGTATCGAGTTGTCTTCGTCCGCAGACGCCACCTTCATGATTTGGACTACGGGCCCTTTTTGGGGGTCACAGTTGAGTCTCAATTGCTCAGTAGATTCGTCACTCCCTTGAACTGTGGGTACGTCACTAGACGGCGTGCTAGGCCGCTCGTGTGTTTGCGCGTTCCCATTCGTTTTTGGGTCGTCACCTGTTTCGTTGTTGTTTGTCCGACTTTCCGGCTGCGCTTGCGTCAGGGATTCCACAGAGGTACCAGCCGTGTCGTGAATCTCAGCTGCTGTTTTCTCGGCTGCTTTGGTCTCCTGTTGCTCTTGCCACAATCGCACCAACTCGTCTCGCTTCTCTCTCTTGAGCACATCCAACGCTGTCGTGGCGCCGCGATCCGCCAAGAGCGCGTCCGCACCACACAGCAACAGCAGCTTCACGACTTCGACTTGCTTCTTTCGACTCGCCATCAACACGGCACTTTCGTGGCGGGTTGAACTCGTCGCATTCAGGAAACTCGCGTCGTACTTCCACTGCAGTTGTTGCAGCATGAACTCCACCACACGCACCAAGCCATGGACGGCACAATAGTGGAGAGCTGTGAAGCCGTGGCTGTTCGCTCTCTTCCATGCGGCCTGCTCGCTTTCTGGGAACACTCTCAGCAATGCCAACGCACACTCTTCTTTGCCAGCCTCACACGCCAACAACAGCGCGTGATTCTCATTGCCATCACTGTTGGCAATCGCAGCGCCATGCTCCATGAGTAGTTGAGCGACGCCGCTGTGGCCATACTTGGCTGCAACCAAAAGCGGGAACTGTTTCGATCCACTGCACCTCCCACCGGAACTGGAGCTTGAGTTCGCCGTTCCGGTCGCAGTGGCCACGCCACTGTTCACGCTGGCACCGGCCGCCAACAGCAGGCGAACCACGTCTGCATGGCCATTCATACTTGCAGCTAGCAAAGGATTCGCACGCACGTTGATATCTGCGACCGAGTTGTACACCATGCCGACTTGGGAGTCAATGACAAGTGCATCGCCTGTCGTCGGAAATTGAAGTATCTTCTCCACTGCTGTGACCATGCCTTCCAGACTGGCCAGAAGCAACGGCGTCACTCCCTTTTCATTGACCAGGCGCACATCCGCACCGGCACGAAGCAACCACAAGGCGATGGCTTCATGGCAGTACTGACACGCGTAGATCAGCGGTGTGCTTTCCCACATGCCTCGAATGTTGATGATGGAAAACTGCTTGGTGGTCGCAATCTCAGCGATCCGCTCCACTAGCTTCAAGTCGCCATTCTTGACGGCTTTGAGTAAATGTGTCGACAGGTCTTCGAAACTCAGCTGATGGAGACTGACGACTTTGTTCGCTGACACCAACTGGGCAGTTGGGCCGGTACTTCCAGTCGATGACTCGGACTGCTTGGCGTCTCTCACCGCTTCGATCGTCGGTGAGCTGCGTGGGGAGGTCTGGCGGGGCGGGCTACCACGGGTCGTATCAGGAGCCGTCTTGTTCTGCTTGCGCCGGAGATTACATGACAAAAACGACGTTGACGGACGGGCAGCAGCCCTTGGCCCTGCCCCGTCCGTGGCGGTGACGACGACGGCGAGCGACTGCTGCGGCTGCACGGCGACCTTGGACTCGGCAGACCCCATCTTGGGCACCTCCTGCAAGGCAACGTGGGCTACTTGAGACTTGGGTCTCCACTATCGGACATAGCTTTGGGCTGGGCATTATTACACCGCAGAAAGTTGCCTGTCAATTATGATCTTGGGCCTTTGCAGAAATAGTGAAGTCAAAAATAGATGACACACAAATCATTCCCACTCCCACTGACACACACACACACAGAGTGACTGACACACAATATTCAGAGCAAAATGGAAATTTAGATTAAATGAGACGGGGAATGCGCCCCCACCAGGTGTTTCTATCATCCTAACTGTGCTATAATAGTAGTGAGTCGATAGCGAGCGAGCCGCTTACCCGAGCTTGAACGTTGATGCGCCACCTGGAGGCCCGTACATACGACGCGTGGTTCGTGGCTGGTTGTCAGTTCCAGGACCACCACCGCCCATGCCGTTGGCAAAGTAGTCGCCGCCGGTCATGTTGTTGCTGCTGTTCCCGCGTCGAACGACCGGTGGCTGCTGCTGCTGCTGCACGACCGCCAGTGCCTCGCGCGAGACCGCGCCAGGCGCGCAGGAAACGTGCTCACGGTCGCGTTGTCCTTGTGTTGGTGTGCCATAGTACGAGTCTTTGTCCACGATGGGGTTGTGCTCGGGTGCTTGCTGGGCTCCCTTGAAACGGCGAGACTTGCGGTCGTCCATGTACGAGGCGTCGTTGTCGCCGCCGCCATAGAGCAGCGCGCCCATGGTGGACCCTCCGCCAGGCGGCTTCGATAAACGCGTGCTGGACCGCTCCGAGATGTGGTTGTTGTTATTTTGCGTGGGCGCCGCGTTGGAAGACGAGCGGAAAGACATGGTGTGTGAGTGTGTGTTGCTCGGACTGAGGTTTTCCTGTGGGTTTGCCGAGAGAACTTGAAGAGTGAGAAAACAGAGCGCCTGATCCACGATCTGCTACGTTTTGCGAGCAGCCAGCACGAAGAACAGTCTATTTGAAGCTTTCCACGCATTTCTCACCCGCCTTTGCTGCTGGCGTGGCGTTTCTTCTTTCTGCTGGCTGTACTTATCGCCAAGGGGCGTCGCGAGCGGGATCTCTCTCCACCACAACTGCGGCCTCATCATCATCAGCAGCATCGTAACAATGTATTTATACACGGATGGCAACTTGCCCTCCATGCAAAACCAATGGATCCCATATGAAACCAATTGCTGTAGGGGATCCATGTACGGCACTTCAGTCCACGACCAGACAGAATGATAATATTTAAATACTACTTCACAGTCAAGTAAATACCAGTGGTATGAAACTTCATGTAAGGGTACCCACCGCCATTGGACACGATTCTCACCGTCGTCGGCTCGTATCTCGATCTCTGCTTCGGTCCCGACTTCTGGATCGGTCTTTCCGTTGGACCACTCGCTCCTGAGTGCGACTGTGACTTCTCGCACCATCGTGGCTTCTATTTGAACTATGTCGATCTCTACGGCGACTCGGACTGCGGTAGCCACGATGTCTTTTTGGTGAAGAGCTTCTTGATCGGCGATACCGTCGGTCGTCAGAACGTGTCTGTGGGTCACTCTGTGGCCTCGTGTTTCTCATGCTGTCACGCACATGAAGCGCATCCGTCTGCCGCGTCCACTCGTCTTTCTTGTGTGCATCTCTACTCTGCGACTCGACCGTCACAGTCGGTCGCTGCTCGGGTGGCGGCATCGGAACCAGCTCACGTCCCGTCTCTTCACTCAGTTGAGCCATAATATTCGCCAGCATCTCACGCCGCAAGTCGTACGGGCCTCCTCTTGTCGCCTTGGCACGATACGTAGGACGGCGCCGCTTGAAGTCGGGCGTCTTGACCACCACTGCCACCACAGGTGGACATGGAACCTTCGCCTTCGTTGCTCGTACGTCTTTACTCGCGGCGATCGCTGTCGACGGAGCAGGCGGCAAAACGCGCAGACTGACTTCAATCACCATGAACTTCCACATGGCCAACACAAACGCCTAGGATATCCACAACACAAGAAAGGCACGAACGCCTGTTGAACAAAACCCATGGACTGTCATCTCACAGCAACAGCACACACCACACAAACCTTGACGTGGGCACTGCCGAGAAACTCTTCCAGCTCTACGGCCACCAAATCTGGATGGCAGAACTCTGGGTGCTCCAGTAACCCCAGCACGTACTGGATCAATTCCTCGTCCACATCTGTGGCACCATCGGGTGGCGACGCCTCTTGGTGCCGCACTAGTTCGGCTTCGATCCATCGCGCCAGTTTTCCACGCGATTCTGATCCTTCTTTCAGCGCGAACCCGTGGACAAAGGCGCGCGGGATGCGCGTCCATTGGTGGACGATCGCGAACAATTCCGCCGAGTTTGAAGCGAGTGACTTGACGGCCTCAACGATCCCAGTGGCATCGCCGCCTCTGGAGACCTCCATAGCAACAAGACTTTGACCATCGCTCATGAGATCTCCTTCATCTGGCTGTGCTTCTATTCGTTCCACGTTTGCATCGCCTTCGCCTTCGCCATCTCCATCACCATCTCCACCACCAACGGCAGCCTGGTGTGATGCAGCGTCTTGCTTGTGGTAGAAGAACTGCATTTCATACACGCCACAATTTCCAGTTAACAGCTTGTCGCACCTATCATCACGGGATAATAGATAGCCACATACCCCATGGGACAGCTGACTGCTCCAATATATTTCTCTGTGGCATTTGCGCTGGAGTAGACCGAAAAATTAAAAAAAATACACTTTATGAGAATTACGAACAACACAAGCAATGGCCATTGAAGCATTGGCACATCGTACTGCATGTGATTCAAGGGACGCAGCAGGTACAAAATGCTGCGGGTGAGAGCCGCAAGCGACTAGATCAAGCGACGGGCGCAGGCACAGCGTTGTGGCTTGCAGAAACGCGTCAATCTCGGCACGCAACCCCCTTGCATATTCCAAAACCTCGGCCATTTTTCCTTGGCTGTTTAAAATTCGATTCGATACGTTATTAGCTTAGCCTGAAGGCAGGATAAACTAAGCTAAATTACTAACGTTGGGGATCGAAGCCAGTTTCAAATTTTGAGCAACGAGATCTGTACCAGCTGGGCAAATGTACTGCAATAGCTGCCAGATGACCAACAAGCAGAAATATTTGACAGAGAAGAGAAGACACAACATTAACTAATTAGAGTACCGGTATGCAGATCGGTGTGGTGATCGAAAGATTGAAAGTGGGTGCACAGTGGGACACCGTGTCACCATGTGTGCACGTGGGTACCGATGCCAGGAAGCCTCTGGCCCAGGATGTGTGTGACACTCAGCAAGGACAAATGGATACTTTGGACATGCCGTGCTGGCGGAACCGTCCCCCTCCGCGACCAGGCCATTTCGGTCATACGTGATTCTTCCTCGTTGTCTCCACGCATTGACAACATACATCCAGAACTCGTCCAACAGACTCACCATGGGCGATGATAACGCGCGGTTGGCGACGACTCCTGATGAAATACTCAAGCAGCTCGTCTCCCGGTTGCTCACGAAAGACCCGAAGTACTTGTACTGTGTCATGAACTCTGGGCTGGTCGAGTTTATCCCACGGACCACCGACACGTTGCAGTACATCTACTACCGCGACGACTATACCTTCAACGAGTCCAGTTCCAGCACCAGTGGTGGCCGCACAATCGAGCCCGAAGAAGAGGACGACCCGATACTCCGTGCCTTAGTGACTGGCATGGGGCTCGACCCACAGACCGAGATGGGCATGT
>JAADWJ010000849.1:0-11268 GCA_023336165.1 Pythium monospermum | reverse complement strand
GGGGATGAAGCTCTCCGGTCGCAAGATCAAAGAAAAGTTCTACACCCAAGTAGAAGCCCCCGAAGGTGCAGAGGAAGACGTGCCCCATTTCCGCTGTCTGTGTGGCAAGATCCGTATCCAGAGCATCAAACATGGATACACCAATCTCAAGCAACACGTGGTCCTGAAGCACCCGGACTGGCTGCTGGAGTGCGCGGACGAGATGCAGGCAACGCCGCCCATGTCGCCCGCGCTGAAGACGACGGCGACGACTGGTGCTGTGATGAATAGTGGCGGTAAGACGGCCGCCGCCACCACGACGCCCATGAAAGGCGACCAAGTGGCGACGGCAGCGCACGCTGTGAGTGCATTCTCTCCGTTGATAGCGACGATGCCATCGACTGTAGCTGCCGCTGCCAATGAAATTACCACAACCACAAACGGAGGAAAGAAGCGCAAGATGAGCGCCGTCACCGAGACGTTGCAGGCAGCGGCTGACAGCATCGCGGCGACTGCAACGGGGAAAGCGCCACGACGCACACGCGCTGGATCAGCAAACAGCACGGCGACAGAAGCAGTTGTTGCAGCTGCGCCATGCTCGGCTGTCACCAAGCGCACCGACTACATCTCGTGGGACGACTATTTCATGAGCGTCGCGTTCCTCAGCGCCATGCGCTCAAAAGATCCGTCCACCCAAGTCGGCGCGTGGTACGTTATTATGATTGCAGGATACTCGGTTGGCTTGTGTGTTGTATTGCAAAAGGTAACCAGAGCCACTGAGTTTTTGGGTGACTTGGATAGCATCGTCAACAGCGAGAAAAAAATCGTTGGCATCGGCTACAACGGCTTCCCCAATGGCTGCAGCGATGAAACGCTCCCGTGGGCGCGCGAAAGCAAATCGGGCGACCCTCTCGACACCAAATACCCGGTACTACTTTGTCGTTAACTTTGGAATTGATCTGCTGGGAATTTCGTATCTTATCTCACCTTCGTTGGCAGTTTGTCTGCCATGCCGAGATGAACGCCATCCTCAATAAGAACGCGTCGGATCTCAAAGACTGCACGGTATGGTATTACTATTCTGCTATTCTGCTATTCTACTATGCTGGGGTTGGTTCATGTCCTAATATTAACACTGTGGTTGTATCTTTACCATAAAAATAATAGATCTACGTGGCTCTCTTCCCGTGCAACGAATGCGCCAAGCTCATCATCCAGTGCGGCATCAAGCACATCGTCTACCTTTCGGATAAATACCACGACGAGTACGTTTTACCTCGGTCTAGAAATATTCGAATCCCTTTGTTTTCTTACGATATTGATGTCGTAATAACCACAGCTGGAAGATGGTGGCATCGCGTCGCATGCTCGAAATGGCAGGCGTCCACTACCGCGAGCACCACGTCGGCAAAACCTCCATCGTCATTGACTTCTCCGCCATCGCTTAATACTGTACTACCTATTAGACCAAAATTCCTTGAAGTAGTAAAACATCATTTCCAAAAATATTTTTTCTTTTTTACACACTACAGTCTCGTTTTCCCCATTTAGAGGGAAAAAAACGGCCAAAGACCACAAACAAAAACCTTCTCGTTTCAGCTTTTTTTTTACGAACTGAGCCACTTGGCCACGACGTCCTTGGAGATGGAACCGGAGCCAAAATCAAAGTCGTTGGCGCCGATTTCGATCACTTTGACGCCGAACGACTCGTCAATGACTGTAATGTACGTCGTAGGCGCGTCGGTTGGGCGCTTGCACCACGAGTCGTGGCCCGTGCCGCCGGCGTATCGGTAGTAATGGGTCGCCATGACATTGACGTCTTTTTCAATCACTTCGGCGATATCCAGTTCGCCACAGCCACCGCCCGCGCCGACGCCTCGGCAGTTGCATTGGTACTGGTTCGAGCGCACGATTTGGCCGTTCAGAGCCCAAATGGCGGGCAAGTTGGGCGCGCCACCGTGGGGCATTTGCACTTTGGTGATGAAGATTTTCTTGCCGCCACCCCAGCCAATATGGGCGGTGCCGTCTTTGTCATAGTACCCTTTGCAGTCGCCATCTTGGCCACACTTTTTGTCTTGGAAAATGTTGACTTCCGCACCGGTTTTTTCATCAGCGTAGATGGAGAACCCATTGGGGCTTGTGGCCGAGCCAAGCTCACCAGAGAACGCCATCTTGGCCTTGGCATTTCCACGGCCATCGGCCGACGCAAAGCCCTGAGGCGCCGACTTGCCGCCATAGTCAATGTTGCGGTTGTTCATGAACACCAAGTTGTTTGCCGCGCCTCCTTTTTCAAATGACGAGACTTTGTTCCACGCGCCACTGGCGCCATCAAAGACCGCGATGTTGTGGATGGTCATGGGCCCACGGAACACAAACGTGAGATCGTCATCAAGAGGCGACACGGGGCTGTACATGGCGTGGGGCGTCTTGCTGCACGTGTTGATGTCGGTGACCATATCGTACGAGCCTGGCCCGCCGGCGTCCGCGCCCTTGTACGCGAACGAGGCCTTGATCGTACCGGCGTTGGTCGCCGAGCCACCTGCAGGAGCAGGTGCTGGAGCTGGTGCTGGCGTGGACGCTGGTGTGGCTGGCGCTTGGCCTGGGGCTGGACCAGGAGCTGGTGTGGCCGCTGGCTCGGCTGGGGTCACTTTGCCTGGCGCGCCGCTGTCAGCGTCCGATGCGGCAGTTGGCTTTGGCGCCGAGGTCGGCTTGGCCTCTGGCGCTGGCATCACGGTTGGCATGACCACAGGCGTGGTGGTTTCCTTAGCAGGGGACGCGTTAGTCTTGGCTGGCGTTGGCGCTGGGTGGTCAGCGTCACAGAGCTTGACGCCCTTCTTGGCGTCGGTGACACAAAGACCGACCATGGCGGCGACAAGAAGCGCGGAGCGAAGCACACTGATAACCTTCATATTGGTGGTTCTAGATGGATGACCTGGATGTGATGTGAGGACGATTGGGCACTTCGAACAATGAAGACTGGCATCCAGAGCTTGGATTTTCCATCCAGATCATCAAGAACCTATCCAGAAGCCCCAGACGTTGTCCAGCACATTGTTCGTCTCTTCCGAGAGCAAACTGAACAGTCAAACAGCCAGGTTGGCAAGTCCGAAAAGACTGGATGAAGGGTTTGGGTAACTGCTCCACCAGATAACAGCTGTGGAGTTGGTTGCAGTCGAATAGGCTGTTTCAAACTGTCTGTTTGTATGGAGTCCACACTCGAGGTCTCGAGGCCACGAGAGCCGACTGAGATCAAAGAGTTCCGAAGCCAAACGCCAGCTCAACATTTGCTGCAGACTATCACCATCTGCTGGTCAAAACCTCCACAACCCAACGCTGTCATGCTTTCCAGCCTGGAAATTCCAGGTGACCGCTTCCCAACCCATGATCAACAAAGCACGATGTGTTGCAAGCTGCATGCAGCTTGGCGACATCGGCGGTGGTCGGTCAAAAACACCAAGCAAGTCAGGGGTTTCATATCTCCAGCCTGGAGTCGTGGCCACTGGCTGTTGTCGCCAGATTGAAACGGGTTGAGGGCAACAGCTGGTATTCGAGCACAATTCAACGAACATTCGTGTACAGAAACGAGCCATCCCAAATCTGAAATCGACGGCACCAAAGTGACAAAATAAACCGAATTCTCACCAGTTTCTCCATTTCTCACGAATTATCTTATTCAAATAGGTTTCCCACTCCCACAAACCCAAAATGCAATTCATAGTCAATACGCTTCCTCCCTTCCCTCATGTCCAACAGGTTTGTCCCCGCAGGCACTTCCGTTCATGGAAACTCTACCCGTACAGATCGCTAGTAGGTGTACCCCCCTCTCTCACCCTCGTACACGGCAACTGCTCAATCCACTACTGTAGTCTATCTCCTTAGACGATAATACCTGCGCCGTGGCTTCAGCCGACGATCCGCTCCATGGCGACTTGGAAATCCTGCAAGTCTTCCACGTTCAGCAATTGGCATTGCAGCCGACTTTGCAAGACGCCTAAAAACACGCGGATCCCCAACGGGATGGCCTTGTCATTAAAGTCAAACTCATTCGAGTGAAGCATCCGGGTCTTTTCATTGTCTTCGGCTTCTTTTGTGCCCAAGAAGAAAAAACATCCTTTTTTTTCACGCAAATAAAACGAAAAATCTTCCGACGCCATCAAAGGCAGCCCATCTTCACTGACGAACAGCCCCGTATCGATCGCGACTTGCTGCACGAGCCGCGTTTCTTCGTAATGGTTCACCACGGGCGGGTAGCTTTCTTTGAAAGTGACTTGCGCCGTCGCACCAGCCGCGAGGCAAGTCGAATGCACAATTTGTTCCATACGGAGTTTGATTTTCTCTGCGACGGCGAGATCAAAATCACGGATCGTGCCGGCCATTTGCACTTTTCCAGGGATCACATTGTTGGTGTCTCCACCAACGAATTGCGTGACTGACACGACCGCGGTCTCTGTGGGCGATAGCGAGCGGCTCACGATGGACTGGAGCGCTTGGACGACCATCGCGCCGGCCAAGATCGGATCGACACAGTTCTGTGGCGCTGATCCGTGGCCACCGACACCGATGATATCGATCCAGAATTCCACTTCATGGGCCATCACAGGACCGGGGCGCACGTGGATACTGTACAGTGGGAACGGGTAGTTGTGGAGCCCGTACACTTCGTCGACATCTTCCAAGACGCCTTCTTGAATCATTTTCTCAGCACCTCCTGGCCCTTCTTCCGCCGGTTGGAAGATGAACCGCACAAAGGTATCCTGTGGCAGCAAATGGGACTGGCGAACCACCAACGCCAACAAGCCCAGCACCATCGTCATGTGGCCGTCATGGCCACACATATGAGCCGCTGGCGTACTGGCGCCATCGTCGTGGTCATCAATCTCGCCCGACAAATCCACCGACAAATCCATGTCGTCATCTGCTGGTGCTGCTGCGTCCACGTCCATGGAACCAGCAGCAAGATGATCGTCGCCCGCCAGCGTGACGTCGTCGGTCGTTGCTGTCGTCGGCGTCTTGAGTTGGGAGCTGTTGCTGGTCTTCCTCTTCTTGCGTTTCCGCACTTCCTTGCGGGTCTTTTTTTGCGTGGAACAGTACGGCAAGTGGTCATTGAGCTCTTCGATCGGAAGCGCGTCCATGTCAGCGCGGAACGCCAACACGGGCAGCTTGCGCTTGTCATTGGGCGCGATCGTCGCATTTTCGTAGCAAACGTCAACCACCAAGCCCGTGCCGGCCAACACACGCACATTCTTACCAGGGATACGAAGCGACGTCTCACAGAAGCGACGGATGAATGCCTGCGTGCGGAATTCCTGGTACGCCGTCTCAGGGTAATGGTGCAACCCGCGGCGGATATCCCGCAACATGCGTGAGAACCCGAGCCAGTCCACTTGGCTGGGCACTGGCTCTTCTGGCGCCAGCGACGGCACCCCTTCCAGATCCTCTGGGCCACCACTTTCCGCCGCAGCGACGGCGGCTTCTTCGACAAGCACGTCACTCGTTGCCGTCGGTGGTTGCGCTTGTGGGGCAACAACAGCGCTGACAGCCGCGTCACGTTGTGGCTTACTCACCACAAAGCTCTTCATGAACGGGCTAACCTTGCCGCTGAGCACATTGAGACCCTGCTTCCATGGTTCATCCTGAGGGTACATGCTCTTGCCATTCGCACCAGCAGCAGCAGCAGCAGACAGGTGTCCACCACCACCAGCACCAAGGGTTCCTTGGGTGGCGAGCGTGCCGACGCCGCCGGCGACGTACACAGAACCCAAATGCTCGTGGCTGATGCGCATGCTCTTGCCACGCAGCCGTTGGTCCCGGATTTCCTCCGGCGTATCGTAGTATCGTTGAAGAAAATCATCTTTCTTGAGCAAAAGCTTCCGGATCGCCGCTTCGCTCACGCCGTACTTGTCGGCGAGTTGCCGTTTGGAGATCTTGCTGTTTTCGGAGAGCTGAATGATCTCTACGCGCTGCTTGTCATTGAGACGCTTGCCGGCGCCTTGCTTCATCTTGGCTTTGCCATCGGGCGTGCCCACCACATCAGCCATTGTGGGTCTTCTGCTTTCACACTCTTCTTGGAGCTTGTCGCAAAGTGCGCGGGCTCCCCCCTGCCACGATTCCGAATCCGTACTTTGCAGAATGGATACAGTACAAACCACTTCCAAATTACCGCGTTTGAGTGACCAGATAGTGATATTCGGATCGTGATTGTGATGAGTTTTTGTGTGGCACCGCCTCGTTGTTTCGTATCCATCCAGGTCAACGTGAAAACAAGAAAAAAATATGGCGACGTCTGCACCACTGGACGCCAAGCCTGGCAAAGGACAATGGGAAGGAGAGAACATTCTCTCTGTGGAACAGTTTGGTGTGGAAAGCGCCAAGCGCGTGCTGCGTATCGCCGATGAAATGAAGGCCATCGTCAAAACCAGCGGCGCCACGGATCTTCTCAAGGGCAAGGTGCGATGATCGCATGGCGCGCGTTTTTGGATGCTGTGCGCTGGACGAAAGTGGGCTGAACGATGGAAATTAAAATATGTGTTCACAGCTGCTCGCCAATATTTTCTATGAGCCATCGACCCGTACGAGCTGCTCGTTCCAGTCGGCGATGCAGCGATTGGGTGGCATGGTCGTGTCCATCAATGAGAGCTCGTCGAGTGTCAAGAAGGGCGAAACACTCTCGGATACGATCCGTTGCATGGCCTGCTACGCCGATGTAATCGTCTTGCGCCACCCAGTCAAAGGCACCGCTGCGATCGCCGCGGCAGCAACTGAAAAACCAGTGCTCAACGCTGGCGATGGCATCGGCGAACACCCGACCCAGGCACTGTTGGATCTGTACACGATCTACAACGAGCTCGGCACAAGTGACTTGCAAGGCAAAGTGGTCACCATGGTCGGCGACTTGAAAAATGGCCGTACTGTGCATTCGTTGTCCAAATTGCTGGCGCTTTTCGGCGTCTCGATCAACTACGTTTCGCCTGAGAGCTTGAAGATGCCTCGCTACATCTACGATGAGCTCGCTATCAAGGGCGTCACGCAGCATGAAACGGCCGACTTGGACTCGGTCATTCAGCAAAGTGACGTGCTGTACGTCACGCGTGTCCAGAAAGAGCGCTTTGACTCGGAAGAGGAGTACAATGCCGTCAAGGACAGCTTCATTATCACGTGCGCGACCATCGTGAATGCCAAGAAGAGCTTAGTGATCATGCACCCGCTTCCTCGCGTCGGAGAGATCGCTGAGGAAGTCGACAGCGACCCTCGCGCCGCGTACTTTCGCCAAATGGAGAACGGCATGTACGTGCGCATGGCGTTGCTCGCACTTGTCATGGGCAAGGCCTAGTTGATGCCTGGCTGCCTGAGACAGGTTAGAACAAAGATAAGCAAAAAAGAAGGCCAGGGCTTGAAGCAATTAAATGCTACTAGTATTGCATGCTGGACATGACTCAATGGTGCATCTTGCTGGCGTCTCTGCGGAACAACAGTACTCTATCACTTGGTCGTACGCCTGCATATTCAGTCGCGAGCTGAGAAAAAAAGCAAGTTCGATGACGAAACGCGCCGCGTCGTCCAGCAAAAAGGGCTCCAAAGTTTGGATGAGTGCCATCCAGTCGACAGCTTTCTTGTTCTTCGTCACTGGGCAGCTCAATGCGTCATCGATGAGCGATATGAATACGGTCAGATCGACATCGGGTCCTACACAGGCACGTAGATCGCGCTCCACCCACTTGGCGTATTCGTGCTTGGCGAGCTTGACCGGTTGTATTGTGGAACTACTCAAGGATTGGAGACTACTGTTCACATTTACGCTATCCACACGCGCGAGCCTCATGCGCTGCTGATACACCATCAAACGACCCATTAATCCGTGCATTTGGTCTTGTTTCTTCTTGCGGCCACGGGATCGTGATGATGCAGGTGCAGTTGCAATGGCGTCAAAGTGGACCAGATCAAACTGCGTTTCAGAGATCACGTCGACATACGCAGCATCAAAGACGCGCTTACAGAGAGGACACGTGGGCTTGCGCACACCATGTAATGCTAGTTTCGTCACCCACGCGGCGAGGCACCCGAAGCAATACACGTGGTAGCAGCCTTTGATCATCGCCGCGTCGTTCAAATGGTCGAGACAAATGGGGCACTGGTCCCCAAGCACCGCACGTTCGTGGTCGCTGTGCTGCTTCTCTTCGGCTGCGACTTCCTCAGTACAATGTTCCAAAGTATTTCCATCCGCTGCAGAAGAAAGATGCTCCATCGGCAGCGTGTCCACGCCGTACCGCGTTGCCCATTCACCGTCATCCTCGTCGTCCATTTTTTTTTTTTTTCGTCGTCCATTTTTTTGACAATGTTGATCTTTTCTCGATGTGGACCACACCAATTCTAATATTTTCAGCCAATCAAATGCTGTGGTGGTTGGTTGGATGAACCTTGCCCTTGATGTCCAAAAGAGCTGTCCAAAGCCAAGCGACATCGCGCTTCCAGATAGACAGAGAGAAGGCAACAACAATGCCAAGCGACGATCTGCTCAAAGGAAAAGGCAAGAAAGGCGCCAAGCAGGCCGCTGCGGTCGGCGGTACGACCCATGGCAAGAGCAATGGCAAAGGCGCGGGCGTTGGCGGCTTCCAGAACTTGGGGCTCTCTCCGGCCATCTTCCGTGGCGTCTTCGCCATGGGCTACAAAGTGCCCACGCCGATCCAACGCAAGACGCTGCCCATCGTGCTCTCCGGGAAAGACGTGGTCGCGATGGCGCGGACAGGAAGTGGCAAAACTGCTGCGTTTTTGATTCCCATGCTCGAAAAACTCAAAGACCATTCCAAAAAAATCGGCGTGCGTGCCGTGGTGCTTTCTCCGACGCGTGAGCTGGCGGTGCAGACGCTTCGCTTTGCCAAGAACTTGGCCAAATTCACGACGCTCAAGATCTCGCTCATCGTCGGTGGCGAAGGCATGGAAGCGCAGTTTGAAATGATCGCGTCCAATCCTGATGTGATCATCGCGACCCCCGGGCGACTGATGCATCAACTGCAAGAAATCCCGGATTTCAATCTGAAAGTGGTGGAATACGTGGTCTTCGATGAAGCCGATCGACTTTTTGAAATGGGTTTTGCTGAACAATTGAATGAAGTGCTCAAAACCATGCCCGCGAGTCGACAAACTTTATTATTCTCCGCAACGTTGCCAAAAGTTTTGGTCAGCTTTGCACGTGCTGGGCTCAATGATCCAGAATTGATTCGTTTGGATGTGGAAAACAAAATTTCGGAAAACTTGAAAATTTCCTTTTTCACCGTGCGAAGTGCCGATAAAGCTGCTCTTTTTTTGTACATGGTCCGTGATTTCATTGACAAAGAAGACCAAACCATTGTGTTTGCAGCGACGCGGCATCATGTGGAATTTTTACATGAATTATTGAAAGTCAACCATATTGACTCGTCTCTTGTGTACGGTGAGATGGACCAAGCGTCACGGAAAATCAATATTGGCAAATTTCGAGCCAAAAAAACCAATTTATTGATTGTCACCGATGTCGCGGCGCGTGGTATTGATATCCCATTGCTGAATAATGTGTTTAATTATTCTTTCCCTCCGACGGCCAAGCTTTTTGTGCATCGTGTGGGGCGAGCCGCGCGTGCTGGACGAAGCGGCACGGCGTTTAACTTTGTGGATCCAGATGAAACGCCCTACATGGTGGATTTGCATTTATACATTGGCCGGCGGCTGGAAGACTCGTCTCCTGTGGGCGCGACACCGTACTCGCTGGCGAAAATGCAAGTCTCGGATATCCATTACGGCGCATTCCCAAATGAATTGATCGACCAAGAGACCGAGCATACCAATGAGATCATGGCCAGCCACGGCTCGGTCCACCCACTGGTCAAAGTGTGTGCGAATGCCTACAAAATGTACACGCGCACACGCGCCGATCCAAGTAAATTGAGTATCAAGCGAGCAAAAGAGCTTTTCGTGACCAAAATCCACCCTTTTTTCTTGGACGAATACGTCCACCAGGCCTCGAAAATGGAAAAAGTGCAATATATTGAATCACTCCAGTCGTTCCGCCCACAGCAAACGATTTTTGAAGTGTCGACGAACGCGCATTCGCTGAAAAAAACGGCCCCTGGCGTGTTGATGATGCAAACGAAACGGAAAATCCATGGGAAAATTATTTCCAAAGAAAAAACCAAAAACCCATTGGAAGACGAACAAGATGAATACAGCCATATCAAAGATGACGATGAGATTGACGATGACGAATATGCGACAGCAAAAAAGGCACAAGCGATGGAAGTGGATGGTGATGGAGAGGTCGCCATCCCAGAGCCAGAAAAGCCCAAGAAAAAGACCGTATTTTTGTCGAAATTTGAGCGGAAACAGCTGAAAAAACGAGTGCAAGGAGGTGAAAAAGAAGACGCTGTGATGAAAGAGCTGCTCGCGGCCAAGAGCGCCAAGAGCTCGGGCGTCTCTACTGGTGGCGAAGACGAGGACGATGAGGACGCGCCAGTCAAAGCACAGCACGACGATGACGATGATGATGACGCGGGCCGTTTCAAAGACAAGGAACATTACATTGGGTACATGAAAGAAGGCGACTACATGACCGAAGAGTTTTTATCCAAAGGCGCCGATGGTGGTACCAATGCGTTCCAAGATTCACGGATGGAAGAAGCCGTGATGGATGTGAACCCCGATGAAACGGCCGCGATGAACAAGAACAGGCGCGTGCTCCATTGGGATACCCGCAAGAAAAAGTTTGTCAAGACTTCCGTGAGTGAGATCACAGCGACCGGTGCGATCAAGAGACGCAATGAAAGTGGTGCCGTTGTGAATAAGAAAAAGAAAGTGGCGGGTGAGTTGTATAAGAAATGGCAGCAGCGCAATAACAAGCGGGTCTTCACCGGTGGCGAAGAAGGAGACGACGCTGGTGGTGATGGTGATGGCAAGAAGCTGGATTACCGGTACGGCAAAAAGCCCCGCTTGTCCAACGGCGCACCGGCTACCATGGCCAAGAAGAGCGGCATCAACAAGTTTGCCAAGGACGAGTTGATGAGCGAGTCGTCGATCCGCAAGGAAGAGACCCGCAAGGCCCGCTCGCGCGGCGGCAAAGGAGCGCCAGCGGCCAAGCCGTACACCAAGCGCGGCAAAGGAAACATCCGCGGCAAGACCCATGGCGCGCCGTCACGAAGCAAAATGATCATCCGGAGATAAGAAGAGCCGATGGGTAGATACAGTAGATATAGACAGAAAGAAAGAAGAATACATGGTGCGCTTTTGATTGTGGTTGTTATCTCTTGCTGTTGTTGTTGATGT
>JAADWJ010000848.1:0-11278 GCA_023336165.1 Pythium monospermum | reverse complement strand
CTTAACTAATCTGCTTCACTTAACCAACTCAAGTACCATAGTGTTCTTCGACCCGTCCTTCTTCCTTTCCGACCACGCCGTACCAGAGTGTTCGTGCCACAGCAACATCTTCACACCCGAAAATCTTCCGCACTCCATCACAGCCGCCCCTTGCGCAGTCCAGCAGAGCGCCTCGAAGTTCTGGCTGGGTAGCTTTGCAGAAAACCGCTTGGGTCTTGTTTCCACGTCACGCTCGACTTCAGTCCTGGGCCCCTCAGTAGCAGAGTGTCCGTCCTTGGGTATTCGCTTCTCTTTCACAATGGACTCTGAACCCGCACCAAAATCTCTCGCACTTCACCACAGCATGGCTGTGCCCTAAAAAACGACTTGTTGGAAATGCGTGAACCGAATGACCAAATTGTGTCTACGGATAGAGGTGTGACTGTAATAAGGAATTGAGATTCCCATCGCCAACTGAAACAGTTGGCGGGGGCCCCAAAACATTTTGCAAAAAATCGAATTATTTATTTATTTTTCAATGCAGGACATTTCAACCAGTTTTTGGAGAAAATGTAGACATCACCCAAACTTTTTGTTCAAACACACAAAGTAGGTCATCCCTCCCATACAAAAAGCAAGATACTTTTGTGTGCTATAACATGGGTACATGCCCACAGATGATTATGCCGACGGCTCGGAGGGTCTATCTTTTAAATTCGCCCCCGCAGCGAAGCGGAGGGTGGCGGCACGAAGCGCGTTAGCGCAGGCGACGGAGCTTGCCGGAGGAGCGCGCGGGCGCGAGTCACTGGGTGCAGTTGTAAAGCATGTTTGTTCTTAGTCAAGCATGTCGTCCCTCCCCCCGTGCACATAAAACGCGTTGTTCTGTGCTGGAACATGGTTTTTGTGTGTGTTTTCACGTGTTCTCCAGTTTTTGTCCAAGAAATGCTAATTTTTGGGTAAAACAGTGCAATTTCTCGCTTTAGTGACCCAAAAACGGGTATAATTTTTGAGACCCGGGCTCCGAATTGGAACCCGGGCCCCCGCCAACTGTTTCAACTGCTGAAAACTCGCCAATAGTTTTGTTGACAACCAACACGTGCTCGTTGATAGATTTCATACTTAGATGCCTCTGCATATTTTTTTTTTTGTGATTATTCCAGTACATCTGTGTTTGTTTGCTGTTCCTCTCAGTCCTGTTTGAACTTTGAACCTGTGATTCTTTTTCAATCCCACAGCGTGACATTGTACGAGGATTACACTGTACATTGCACCTCCTGTCATACATGATCTATCTTGTTTCGTAAACATTCTGTATATTGTACCGTATTTTGTTCTGCGAGGCCAAATATGAGAAAGGTGTCTTTTTGGTTCAGCAACTGTCGGATCTCTTCAATTTGCGAGAAAGGCAGCAAACCAGTTCTCTATTATAGTTGCCGCACAGCAAGCAACACAGAAGAAGAAATAAGAGAAGATAGATGGTCACAGCCACAGTCGCACCACCAGCGCCACTTTCATTTGCAACTTCAGCACCTGCCACCGCGATGACGCCCCCTCAAGCGCAGCAACCAAGCGAAGCAGGCGAAAGCACGTTGCTGGATCAACTCCATGATCTGCACAAGAAACTGGCGGCCGTGCGGCAAGATTCGCAGCGCTTCAATGCGCTTTCCCGCAATATTGGGCCGATTCCGATGGCCAGCGAGAGCAACAAGATCATTGTTTGCTCTGTGCGCCGCTGTGTGCGCATGGTCAAGACGGCGCATGACGATTCGTGGCAGTACATCCAGTCCGACACGGGCTTCAAGAGCGCGATCGACTATTTGTGCGAGACCAACAACGTCCAGTGGGTCTCGTGGCCAGGCGCCGTCGTCGACGAATCCAGCCAAGACGGCGTGCGTCGCAAGCTCGAAACGGAGTTCAATTGCCGCCCGGTGTTTCTCACCAGCGAGATCTTGGACATGTTCCACAACCAGGTAGAGTTCAGTGGTGAACCTGACTGGTCTTTGGCTTGGCTTGACTCTGACTCTGACAAACTGTGGTGGTGTCTTTCTCTATTAGTTTTGCAACGATATCTTGTGGCCGCTTTTCCACTCGTTGCCCCAGCGGTCTGACAGCCGTTTGCTGGAGAATTTCACCGAAAAGTACGACGCATACTGCACCGCCAACCAAAAGTTTCTGGAAGTGGTCTCGGAGATCTACAAAGACGGCGACCTTGTGCTGGTCTGCGACTACCAGCTCATGAACTTGCCCGGCTTGCTTCGTCGCCGCTTTCCCGATATCACGTGTGGGTTTTACTTCCACAGTCCGTTCCCGTCATCCGAGTTTTTCCAAATGCTTCCCGCGCGTGAGGCGCTTTTGCACGGTGTGCTTGGTGCCGACTTGGTGGTGTTTAACCATTTCGACTACGTGCGCCATTTTCTCAACGTCTGCACGCGCATGCTGGGGCTCGAGTCGTCGCCCAGCCGTGTCGAGTACAATGGCCGGTTGATCTCACTGGGTATTTGCCCCATGGGCATTGACCCACGCAAATACGAAATCACGCCAAGTGTGGTGGAGCAAATCGTGCAACTTCAGAAACAGCAAGACGGCATGAAGATCTTGGTTGGCGTCCATAAACTGGATTTTTGCAAAGGCATTCCAGAAATGCTGGAAGCCATGGAGTATTTGCTGCAGCATTACCCGGAATACCGCGGCAAGGTGGTGTTGTTTGCGGTCGTGCGGGACGCTGGACGCACAGCATCGCATCAATACAAAATCTTGAATCGCCAAATCAATGAGCTCGTGGGGCGCGTCAATGGCCGCTTTGGCACGGCCGAGTACTGCCCCATCCGGTACCTCAAGCGGTCGATCGACCACGACCAACTGGTCGCGCTGTACAATGCCGCCGACGTCGCGATCATCAGCAGTATCAAAGAAGGCATCAACTTGCAGGCCATGGAGTTTATTGTCGCGCAAAAGGAAAACTGCCACGGCGTGCTTGTGTACAGCGAGTTTGCCGGCTGTGCGTCGTCGTTCCAAGGCGCGTTGCTCGTGAACCCGATGCACATCGAGCAAGTCGCGGCCAGCATCGACTCGGCGCTGCGCATGAACACGACCACGAAGCGGATCCGCCACCACCAAATCGCGCGGTACGTGAACACGTACACCTCGACTTTGTGGGCGCAGCGGATCATGTCGGCCTTGAACGAAGCCGGCACGATGGCACAAGAGTACAACCGGCTGGACAAGCTGGACACGGCGCAGCTGCTTGGGTATTTTGAACGCAGCCGTCGTCGTTTGTTTTTACTGGATTATGATGGCACACTGGTCAACTACCAAAGTATGGCCGAGCTCGCCCAGCCGACAGCGGCGTTGTTGACTTGTTTGGAAGAACTCGCAGCGGACCCAAACAATGCGGTGTATATCATCAGTGGGCGGGACAAGGCGCGTTTGCAAGAGTGGTTTGGCCATTTGCCGCGCGTGGGGCTCGCAGCGGAACATGGCTACTGGTTTCGTCCTGCCGCCAAGTACGTGGCCGGTCGTTCTTTCAAGCGTGCATCGGCGAATAACAATGTCGCACAAGAAGAGCAAGACGACGATGCGAGTGGTGGCAAGTCACTGGCTACGACGACTCGCCACCGTGACGACGGCCACGAGGAGCAGCCATCCACGGAATCGAATGACCAACGGAACGACCAGCCGCCGCAAGACGCTGTCCACGCCGACAACACAACAAGTGGAGCAGGAGGAAGCGTGGACAACAGCAGCAGCAATAGCAGCACCAGCGGCATGAGTGGTGGCGCAGGAGGTGGTGGCAGCAGTGTCAGTGGCGGTGGTGCTAGTGGTGCCGCCACCGCGATGGACTCGGTGCCGTGGCAGTGCATGGTGAGTGACGTTGAGCTCGAGTGGCGTGATGAAGTCGAAGGCATCTTGGAGCACTTCACGGAACGCACGCCAGGGTCGTTGCTGGATGTCAAAGACTGCAGCTACACGTGGCATTTCCGCGATGCCGACCCAACGTTTGGGCTCAAACAGGCCAAAGATTTGCAACTGCATTTTGACCAAATGCTTCGGGACCGTCCCGTCGGTGTGGTCATGTGCCGCATCAAGAAATACGTCATGATCCGCCCGTGGCGCGTCAACAAAGGCCGCGCAGTGAGCCGCATCTTGGAATACGAAAGCGAGACGCCGTATTTTACATCGCTGGATTTTGATTTCATTCTCGCGATTGGAGATGAGCGCACCGATGAAGATATGTTTAATGTGGTACAAGGATCCAATTGTTATACGTGTACGGTGGGCATGAAAGTGAGTCGAGCGCAATACTATCTAGACGACCCCGACGAAGTACTCCGCGTGCTCACGGCGTGTACGAGCCTCGCGGCGGCCGTCGACCGCGGCAATCTGACGCCTTAACAAAAACAAACACTTCAAATCTATTCATCGTCGTCGTCTTCCTCTTCCACGACAGTCGCTGGCTTGGGTTTGCGGCCCCTGCGCGTGGTGGCCGACCCTCGTCTCGTTGGTGGTGCACCATTCGACGACGACGCGCGTCCTCCGGCTTTGGTGGACTTTGGGGTTCGTGGTTCTTTGCGTGGCGTCGGAGGAACGCCCAGTTCGCTGCTACCTGCGTCCTCGTTCTGCATAAACACAAAAAAAAAAAATACATACAAAATCAGTTCCCTTTGTCCTTTGTGTTGTGTCAAAGAGTCAGAATCCATGTAGACAGAGGTACGTACATCGTCGGCCTGGGCATCATTGAGAAAGTACTGTTCCAGCTGGTCCAACACTTCTTTCAATTCCGTAGACGTGTTGGCGGCGCTGTTGTGGCGCTTGGCGCGTGACACGAGAAGCTTGAAATGGTCCTGGATCGTCGCTTCGGCCAGCGACTCCTTGAAAAGCTTGCGGTTTTGAAACAAATAACGAAGCGACTTTTCTGTGTGCTGCGCGTGCGCCAAGCAAAACGAAAAATCGCGCCGCTGGTGGACGCTCGCCGTGCTGTACCGCTGGCAGATCTTGTCCACGATACTCTCAATGTGCTTGTCCTTGGTGAGAAAATTGAGAAGAAACTTGATGATCTGGTCAAATTCTTTGGTCGACACGATATCACTTGTGGAAAGCTGACCGACGGTATCGGCAAAGATATTGTAAATCGGATTATTTCCCTTCTTCGAAAGCTCGGTGAAAAAAAGCTGCACCAAATTGCGGATCTCGAAATTTGCATCGACAAGTGAAATCGCAATCTCACTGATTTGGCCTTTGACTTTGACCATATCGTTGAGGATGAGATGCGACAGCACGACGGTCGTGTTCTTTCGCACGTTGACATCCACATCACGCAGGCGGTTGTACAAATGGGAAGTCCACGGCTCAATCAAATTGGGGAAACGGAACGCCAAGTCACCAAGCGCGACGACGATGTTGGCACGCACAGTCGGCACGGCCGATTCTTGAAGAAGCGTGAACAAAAGCTGCAGGTTTTTCTCACAAAAGTCGTCCGACACGGCCATGAATTTGCTCAGCGCGACGACTCCGCACTCGATCACTTGGGTCTCATAGTTTTCGCCCGTGCAGGCCGCGTGGAGAAGCCGTACGACCAAAGGCCCGTACGCACCCAAGAGGTTGCGACAAACGAGGTCATAGCGGATGAGGTCTTGCACAAAGGAATCTTCTTCGGCTTCGACTTCGGCCGCGACACCCAGTTCGTCCTCCATGGCCGTCACATCGCTGGCATCGCGGCTCTCTTGGGTCGTGGAGGCAGCCCCCGCTGCTCCCGCGGCGTCTCCTGCTCCTGCTTGCGATTTCTCACTTTGCACGCGGTCATCATTCGCTCGCAAGCGCTTGATAAAACCGGCCATTTGTTCCACTTTGATTGCCGACTGGATGGCCACGTGGCCCAAGACAAAAAGAAAATGCGCCAGCTCAAAGGAATCCACAACAGAGTCGTTGCCGTTCGTGAAAATGCGGTGGGCCAAGCATTTGATCACATCCGCAGTGACATCTTCTGGGTGTTCGCACACAGCGAAAATCGCATCAATGGCTTGCTGGACCGCGTCAAACCAAGTCGAGCTCGTCAATCGATCCGTCGCGTTCGCGGCCTCCTCGTCTGAAGATTCCATCAGCTCCAACGCAAGTACACGCTGGATCTGGCCAACGATCCCTTCCAGGTTGTCCGTGGGGACACGCATCAACCGCTTGGTCTTGGTCAAGCTGTCAAATTTGACAAACTGAACAAGCCGACTCGCTGCGCCAAACAACCGATACGACGAATCTTGAGCGCATGCGACTGCTCCGAATCCATGCGCCAGCACTTGTTGAAGGTGTCCCGCAGTCAAAAGCATCCGCTGGTCGGCCGAGGCGACCATACCAAGCAAAAGAAACGCGTGGGTGACCACCGGTGCTGGGAACTTGTCAGTGTCAATGAAGTCCCACAACGCCGAGACGATGCCGACGGGCATTTGACCGGCTTGCTGTAAATCGCGGATGATCTTTTCGATGCACGTGAACTCAGCGACCGAACACTCGTCCAACAGCTCGAGTAGCTTGGTGGCCAACTCTTCCGGAGACGCATGTGGCTGGTCGCTGCCAGGTCGCAAGAACAGCGACACAAACACATTGAGCACTTCGTCTCGCACGGCTGGGTCCGACTTCCAAATCAGTGGCAGAAGTTTCTTGAATCCGTCGTCCGCACCGCTGAGCTTGAGCTTGTGGGCTTGGCGGATAAAGTGCATGGCCTCCAGCGCATCAGTCGTTGACTTGCTGCCCAACAACTGGATCGTCAGCTTGAGCGCGCCGATTTCAAACGCTTCAATAAACGCAAGCGCCTCGCCGTGGAAGTCGATCATTCGCTTGAATGCGGTGAACTCACGCAGCGCCTGAGCCTCTTTTGCTTCATCGCCCGCGGCTAACGCTTCCATCGCCGCCTCGTCTCCCTCCGCGTTCTCCATCTCTTGCTGCGCCTCCGCGAGGAGACTGTCTCTCTTTTTCTCCATCGCCGCTCGGATCTCGACTTGCTTCTTCAAATGGAATTCACGGTCCAGCTTGCCCATGAACGGGTTGTTCTCTAGTAAAAGCGTCAACAACGTGATGCTGTGACGGCGCACGACAGCGGCTTTGTCCTGCAAACGGCCAATGGCCAGCGAAATCACCCGCTTGATCGTCGTGAGTGGCACGGCTCGGTTTTCGATGAGCAAAAACCACATCTTGAGCGCGTGGCTGCGAGCAAACGAGTTCACGTCATGCACACGGCCTTCCAAGACAGCCAGCAGCTGGTCACGCGTTGAACGAGAGAGCGTGTGCATGGGGAGCCCGTCGCGGTTCGGACGAGCCGTTTTCTTCTTGGCATTTGGAGCAGATGATTCATCATCATCGCTGTCATCGGTGTCGCGAACAACAGCATCGCCGTCGGCTTGCGTGTCCAGCTCTGGATCTGCTGCTGCACCTTCATCCTCCTCCGAATCCTTGTCACCGTCCGACTCATAGTTGCCGCCTGGCTCTCGGCTTTGCTGCTGGAAGCTCCACAACAGAATCGCGCCGATACACGCAACACCCGCGTTTCTCAGCTGATACGATTCGGACTCAAGCAGTCCCAGCACAAAGGTCAAGTTGGAGATGATCAGCGCAGGGCTTCGGTTGGAAAGCGTGGTCAAGAAACTCGAAATGTTTCTCGTTCCGTTCACGTCCTTGGACGGATCCCCCGAGGAAATCGTCGAAATCTCTCGGATCAAATCACCGGGGAAAGTGGAATACTCGTACAGCGCCGGAAGTTGGTCTGTGAGCTCGGCGAGCGTGTTGGTGAGATGTTCGTGGTTGAAAATGAGATCCACGATCGACGTCACAAACGGCAAACGCACGGACGGCACGCGGCTCACGGTGGAGCCGATACACTGGAGAAAACAAAACAGTTAGCACACACACATATGGCTGTACAAGTCAACCGATCAGCTGAAACGTACTCTGTAGATCTCGGTCTTCATGGTCTTGGCACGGCAGAGCACCGCGTTTTCCATCACATTGATCGCTGCTCGGCAGTACAAATTGGCAAATTCCTAATTGATGATAGTCGCATGCTCATAATCAGTACGTACTCAGAGTGACGGAGAAGCACCACTACTTTTCCGACCTACCTCTTCTGGGAGATTCATGCGCCACAAGCCAAAGGTTTCGTCGCGAATCGACTTGGTGAGAGCGTGCAAAGCGGTCTCGATATGTTTCCCCCACGGTGATTTGCTACTCACAGTCGCCGCATTCTGACGGCAAAAAACAAACACATAACATCCACCACATATAAGCCACGGGTTAAAATAATCACTCGCCTCATCCAAGGAAACGTACGCCTCCTTTCTGCTTGATCACGGCTTGATCGGCCTGTGCTCGCAGTCGACACAGGCCCGAGATGGTCACCACGAGGAAGTACACGGCCGCTTTAAACTCGCTGCGTAAATCGTCCGCCGACCGGTCTCCTCCTCCTCCTCCTCCGTCTTGAGGTCGTGAGGTCGTCAATCGCGCCATCTTTGTCATGTGGGTCACGATCGCCGTGAACGTTTGAAGCACACGCACTTGGGATGATTCCGAGAGAGACGCCAGTTTCCTGTATCAACAACAGCAGCAACATCAGCGACTCTATCACTTGCCAGCCACCACTACAAGTCCGCCTGACGCAACGTACTTGACGAGACTGTAGCACACGTCAAAGTTTTCGGCTTCGAGCAGTGCGGGCTCTCCGTCGTCGTCGACGTTGCCATCGCGCACCACGCGGCCGCTTAGCGCACGCAGCAGCTGGGCGATGGCGTCCGCGGAGACACCGTCGAAGGACTGGACGTGACGCACGCACACGCGGTCGCTCTTGGGCAGTTCAAGGTCCTGCAGGTGGAGCGGCACAAGGAACGGCATGGCCATGGTTGATGTTTCGACCCAACTGTGGCCAACTTTTTTTTTTTTTTTTCTTCTTCTCCCAGCTCACAGACGACGTTGGTTTTGAAAATTGGCGCCAACCACCCCGCCAAAATCGATCACAGAATGACGGTCACAATTATAATTGGACTTTTGATTAAAATTTAAGAAAATATATTCGAATTGTGACACGTTATTGCGTTTTTGTGATTTTGAGAGCATTTCGACATGGATGGTGTATGAATACTCACGCTTTCGCGGCCTTGGCTCTGCGCGGCTGGTTGTCAGCAGACGCATCGGCCTTGCGCTTCTTCGCGTTCTCTTCTTTCTTCAGCGCTCGCTTTTCCATCAGCTCTTTTTTCGCCTTCTCCGCCGCTACAGCTGCGGCCTGGTCGAGCTGCCACTGAGGGAATTCTTTTTGGTATCGCGGGCCCTTTGAGTGGGCCTCGACACGCACAATATCTCGCGCAATAGCCGTCTGCGTGACGCTACACCACAGCATATGCGCCTTGTTCTCATCAGGATGGTCCACAAACATTGGTGCAAACGAGGCAAACGACCGCTTCTTCTTGTTGGCACGCTGGTAACTCTTGCCGGACATGTACGATGTGATGACCGCGTGGTCCGCCTTCATTTCGTGGCCAGTCGTGACACACTTCACGCGGTCTGAGCCGACGAACACCAAATCGCCAGCTTTTTCGACGAGCTCGTCCACACTCGCCGACCCAGACGACGTCTTCTTGGTGGCCTCTTTTGGCAAATTGCTCACATTTGTGAGAGGCATGCGACCTGACTTTTGCACAGTGGCAGTGCGTGGCGGCGTGGACGTAGCCTTCGCGCCAGTGTCATTCGCTTTTGGCTTGCTAGATTCGCTCGGCACAGCAGCAGCAGGCGTTGATTGCTTTTTGTCAGCGGGACATTTTGTTTTTGAGTCTTTCTTAGTCGCCGTCGGCGTCGATTCCTTTTTGTCAGCGGGGCCCTTTGGTTTCGAGTCTTTTTTAGTCGCAGTAGGGGTCGATTCCTTTTTGTCAGCGGGGCTTTTGGTTTTCGAGTCTTTCTTGGGCGTAGTCTTGACTGGGGTCACCACAGTGACTGCGCTGCTCGTCTTACCGGCTTGCGTTTCAGTAGTGGAAGCGTTTTTCTCAGCAGCTACTTGGTCCTTCCGAGACGGCTTTCGTGATGGCGTTTCCTCTCCAAAATCGATTGCTTTTGGAGCGACTCCTTCGCGTGATGAATCGCGCGTTTTCTTGGCTGGAGTCGCCGCGCTTGGCGTACGAAGCTTCGCGTCGTCAGGCAGCTCGCCCAGCAGCTCCTGGACGCGGCCAGCTCCGTTGGAAGCAATGAAGGCGACCACATGCTCCACAATCGCATCCGACTTTGCGTTACCGCGGCACAGCTCGAGCTCTCGCGCAAGGTATTGCAGTTCGCGGCGCGAAAGTGCAGCTGGATCCAGTGTTGGTTGGCTCATCTCGGTCTTGGTGGTGGTTATTTCTGTGTGGCGGATGGATGTGGAATTTGCGTTTTTTGAGCTCTTCCACCAGTGACTGGTTCCACTTGGTGAACTCCAAAATTCAAATTTTGAAAATGTTTTGATTGGCTATAACCAGCGAATTACAGGAAAGTGAATTTATTGGCCAAAACCGAGCCACCTGATAATCAACAAAAAGAGAAATTGCGATCTTGCGGCACTCCATCAGTGAGCTATACCACGAGTATGTCGACGGCTCGATCGCGGATGGCGACCGCTTGCCGCCGCTGCATCTTGGTTCCTCAACTCCACGATATTACAGCACGTAGAATGAGCTCAGACGCAGCCAAACGAGTGCGAGTGGGGATTCTGGGCGCCGGTCGCATCGGCCAAGTCCACGCACAAGCTCTACGGACTCTGAATGCTGACTTGAGATGGGTGCGTTCGATTTCGCAACAGCAACCAAAACCCTCAGTTAAACTCCCTATTCAATAGCAGCGAATGTACTCGTCATCTTCAATTAGATCGCAGCTGCGCGAGAGAGCAGTGCGTGCCACGCAGCGCAACTGTTCCACATCCCTCGCTGGACAGCGAACGTGGACGATGTGCTCACTGATCCAGAGATCGACGCGGTGGTCATTTGCTCGCCCACCGACAAGCATGCCGAGCAAATCATTGCCGCTGCGCGCAATGGGAAGCACATTTTCTGCGAGAAACCCGTGGACTTGAGTGTGGATGTGGTGAACAAGGCGATTGCTGAGGTGCGTGTGTATGTATGTAACTCTTCATGCCTATGGGTTATTGATTGGATGGCCACGTTTCTTGCAGGTGGAAGCGGCTGGTGTGAAAATGATGGTGGGCTTTAACCGCCGCTTTGACGCCAACTTCAAGCGCGTCCGCCACGCCATCGCGAGCCAAGAGATCGGCTCGGTGACGATGGTGCGCATCACGAGCCGCGACCCG
>JAADWJ010000847.1:0-11294 GCA_023336165.1 Pythium monospermum | reverse complement strand
CGTGGACAACACTGACGCTCTGACGTGGTGGTGCAACATCAACTGTGTGCGTGGCTATTGCCCAAGTCAAGTGTGCATCCAGGAGTAATACCGTACGCACAGGATTCCAAGAATGAAGTAAGTGTTCCACAACGTCGTTTTCCCCTCCCACTTGTAGTAATATATCCTAACGGAACAAAAATATACGGACACAGTGCATATTAATACCCACATCCAGGGTAATAGTTGTTCTGTTACTCGCCTTCGTATTCATGTTCTGGTGAGACCACTTTTTTTTTTGTCGTGGTGGTGCTATTCTTGAATCTCAGATCTCAGATCTGATCCAAACAAACAACTTGCTGGTGGGCACATCGTCCTCAGCAAAACCCAGTTGGTGCAGAGATGACGAGGACGCGCCAAGAGCCAAAACGAGTGTTTCTCTTTTCCCATCCGCCCTGCTGTCCTGCTGGGAGCTGCGCAGCACAGACAACTGCCCTCCGCTCCCTCTCTAGCAACCGCGGTGCAATTCTCCAACAAACCAGGCCGCGTGTGTGGTGGTGATCCATCCGTCTTACCCCCTCAACAACCCGAAGCAAAAACAACCAACTCCTCTACGCGCATCTCTGTATCTCGCACACGCGCCGCCGCCGCCGGTTCCACCGCATAGGATGGCGTACAGTACGGGCATCCCCAAGCCGCGTACCGCGAGCTTCTCGCTGCATATATCGCCAAGCACCGGGCTCACCTCCACCGGTAGTAGCACGCCAAGTCCGACAAATCTAGGCCGTGTGCCACTGGACGCACGCGTCGTGCTCTCGCGCCGCCGCTCTGGGTACGTGCGGTACATTGGCAAGCTCAAGAACGAGTCAGGCGAGTGGTACGGCATCGCGCTGGACGAAGCCAAGGGCGACCACGATGGCGCATGGCACGGCGAGCGGCTCTTCACGTGCGCACCGAGCCACGGCATCTATGTGCGTCGCAAGGAGATTTTTTATGTCAAAGAGCAGGCCAACAACGTCAAGAGCCCGCCGTCGCCCGTGATGAATGACTCGTGCGATGGCAGCACTGGCACGAGCAATAGCAGCCATACAAGCGCCGACGACCTGGGCTGTGGTGGTAGTGGGGGCGAGGCTGCTGCTGTTACATCCTCGCCATCTAAGCTGGTATCGCCCAGGTCTCCATCTCCATCACTATCGCCAGCGCGTCTCACGCCAGCGACAAGAACGACGACAGCCGCAGCGGCCATCAGCCCACTGCAGCGCACGTTCAAGAGCGTGCGGCGTGTGCTGCAGTCGCCAATGAAGCTGGGCGAGACCGTCGCGAATGTGATCTCCTCGTCTCAGTTGTCGTACCAGTTGTCTCCTACGTCTCCTTCTCCTGCGACGAAGAACAAAACCAGTGAGCCATCGCTGGTCTCGCCAACAACAACAAAGCGGACGAGTATGATCCCACCACCGGCGATCGCCAAGCTTACTAACGCCAACACCAACGCCACGAGGCACCAGTCGATCGCGTCGCATCATGCGCCATTGACATCACCACTGCGGTCGCCCACCCCCTCGCCCTTGGCAAGCGAGTCGTCCAAGGACGTCGCGCCACTGGCGCCAGTGTTTGCGCCGCGGGTGCATCAGCTTCCTCAGTATGCTCAAGAGATGGCGACGCCCTCATTGTCTTCTTCAATCTTTGAGGAAGACCACGGGTTTGCATCCATGACGCGTGCGCTGGCCGAGCAAAACAATCCAACTACCACTTCTTGTACTGGTAGTGGTACTGGTGTTGTTGGCAACACAACGCTGCCAGCGATGCCGCCACTGCCGCCACAGATCGACGAACACCACGACTACCAACAGCAACAGCAACAACAGCCACAGTATGAGCAGCCATCCCACAACAGCAGCACCGACGGGAGCCCCTCCACCACGTCTCCTCCATCTCCGTTTCCCTCGCCGTCTTCGCAGCTGCGCCGTCCAAGCGCCGACCGCCGCCACTCGACCTTTGCGTTTGGCTCGCCTCTGGTGCCTTCCTCCGCTGCGACGTCCACCGCAAACGCCGTGCGCGTCGTCGAACTGGAAAAAGAGATCGTGACCATGCGCACCAACCACGAAAACGTCGTCGCGGTGCTTCGTGCGACCAACAAGCAACACGCCGCCAACGTGCTGGAGCTTCGCACGCAAGTCTCTGGGCTCGCCGATGGCAATAACTGGCTGCAGAAGCAACTCAGTTCCAAAAGCGCACAGCTCGCCGAGCTCAAGCAAAGTGAACGGTCCATGGATCTGGAAAAATCCGAACTCCACAGTGAATTGCAGGCAAGAAGCACAAAGATCCAGACACTGGAACAAGAAATCACGATATTGAAAGACCAGCTCCAGAGTGTGTATAGCGATCGAACCAGTGTGCTGGTCGAGTTGCAAAAGGAGTTCCAAGCCAAACAGCAGCGGGACAAGTTCCAAATCCGCCAGCTTCGAGAACAAGTGGTCGCACTGGTACGTTTTTATAAAAAATATTCTTGGAAAAAGTATTACTATTGCCCCTTGTGTTCTAACGGGATGCATACTACTATTGCTTCTTAGCAGTGTACAGAACGCACGGCACTCCAGTATGAGCTCCAAGACACGAAAGAAATGAGCCGCAGTTTTTTTTTCTAGTTCGTTTTTTTTTAATGTTTATAAAACACCCTCTAATTATGCAAAATTGAACACGGTAATTTGGATGGATCCAGAGCGTGGTTGTTATGCAAAATACAGTGTATTATCTATTACTTGAAGTATTTTTTTTTGAAGAAGAAGTCCCGACACGAAATCTCTGGATTTTTGGACCTTCCAAAAAACGAACAGCTCCCTCTCCCTCTCTCCCTCGCTCATCAAATCAGTAGCAAATACCGGCGACTTTGACACACTCGGGATCCACCGGTCGGGTCTCGTGGAAGCGCTTAAAGTCAATGACCGCGCCACCGGTTTGTGGGTCCAAGTCGACGCAGTTTTCAAACGCGTGGTCAAACGCGATATCCTCCATCTTGAACGAGTGGCGCGCTTGGATCGTGGCCGACGTGACCGCGTCGATGCCTTCCAACAAGACCACGATCTCCATCTGCGATTCGCGCCAGTAGTTCTTGATATCGTCAATGATCTCTTGGTGGGACAAAGGCTCTTCCACGGGTGGTGACTGGTCCGCCGTTGTGTTAGTACAACGGCACCGGTTGCAGATTTTGCTGCGTGGCATGTCCACGTAGCCGTCGCGGTCGCCATTGTCGGCGTCGGCTTGGCGCGCGACGATCTCGGGGAACATGTAGCTCGTGGTCGGGTTATGGTGGATCCCACAGGCTTGCGCGGCGCTCTTGGGGCGAAGCAGCGGGCTCCACGGGTCCATGCGGTGGACGACCACCGACGGCAGCGCCAGCAGAAGCGTGCCGTTGATCTCGTCGTCTGGATGCTGGATGCGCATCGGGTACGACTGGAAGTAGTAGTGCTGTCCGAACTCGACGTCGTGGCGCACGGCGTACATGCGCACGTGGGCTTCGACCAGCTGGTGCTTGCGCATCTCGCACACTTGAAACATAAAGTACAAGTGGCCACGCACGCGGCGCACCACGGCCTTGCTGCTCAGCACGATCGTGTTGGCCCGCGCTTGCGCTCGCGACACGCGCTGGAAGATGATGCCGATCGCCAAAGCATCCAGCAGCACGCCGATGAGCGACTGCATGGTGATCACGACTTGCATCCACATGCAGTCGCCAAAGAACACATCGCCGCCGTTGGTGCCGAAACCGATGGTGAAAAGCACCGACACGGAAAACGAAAAGCCGTCAAAGTAAGTGAAAATCGCCGTCTTGCACGTCTCCGTCGGCACGGTCGTGTACAAAGCGCCAAACGTCAGAAGCGTCACCAAGTACTAGAGGGTTCACACCATATAGACGCTGTTAGAGCCTTATACACCCTTTTAATCGACCGCGACGTACCAAGAAGACCAGCAGCCCGACGACTTTGGAGAGCCGCATGTTCACGATCGTGTGGAACGGATCTTGCAAGTACAGTTTCCAGTAGTTGTCCACTTTCTTGCGTCGAATGCTGTTGAATACACACGCATCACATCATGAGCGGTGTGCTGCTACTACTACAGTACCGAACATACTGTGCTAACGTACTTCCATCGTCCTTTGGAGCGCTGGAAGACCGGATCTCGGTCCATAATGCGCGTGGTTGGCAGCGGCATGTCGAGTGCTTTGGCGCCATTCGCAGGAAGCGGCGGCTGGTAGCCCGAGGAGCTTCGCACGTGGCGATGCACAAGAGGCGACTGCTGCACGTTGCTGTTGCCATTGCCATTGCCGCTCGCACTCGCGCTGGTGCGGCGCCCCGTGGTGTCGTCGTGGAGCGCGTAGTTTGGGCCTTCGTCCATTTTCCCCAATGTGTTTTCCTCACGAAAAGGCAGAGGTGTGTTGTGGATTCGTCACGTTGAACTGGCGCCATTAATGCGACATAAGCCACTGGAGTAACGTAAAAGCAACATCACGCGATAGGTACGGTTGACTGAATGAGCGCTGTTGGGTCACAGTGTAGCCTATGGTGACGAATTGACCCATAACCGGTATCATACCGGTTATGCCCCTTCCATGGGTGAAGAGCTCTTCCATTCTTCCATCGAAGGGGAAGAAACAGGCCCGCATTGCCATTGTGATTGTGGTGGAGCGCGCGCGGTCTCTCCACTGCGGCCGCTTGGCTGCAATGAGAGAATGTTGGTCGTCCCTCTCACTCACTCTTGGCGCCTTGTTCATTTTGCAGCACCCATCCGCAAGCGCTCCCCATCCATCGCTCTGCGGTCCAAGTGGCACCAAGCGAACTGACTGACTGGCCTGCTGACTCCATAGAGTACAGTACTGTACCTGCATCCCCCACCACCAGTAGTTAGTGTATCAATCATGGAGACCATCACAGCGCGCGTCGCTGGCTTTGACACGAGCGGGTCCTTCACGACCTACACCACCGAGGTCACGCTCCAGGGCGGTGCCAGTGGGCCATCGTGGCTGCTCGCGGTGCGGTACTCGACGTTCCAGCACGCCTACAGCAAACTGGTGGCCTTGGATAACGAGTTCCAGTTTGATTTCCCACCAAAAGGAAGCTTTTGGTCGTCGCCATCGCCCAAAGAACGCGAACCACAGCTGAATGCGTTCGTGCAAAAGGCCCTGGCGCATCTCGCAAAGCGCGAATTCGACCACGCGCTTTGTGAAGTGATGGAGGATTTGTTGGACGTCACGGAAAACATGGCGCGTCTGAAAGAACCAGAAGCCGAATCGGAAATGGAAAATGACCATCGCAATAACAATGTCACCAAGGAAGACAAGGAAGACAAGGAGGAGCCTCAGGAACCATTGGCGGAAGACAAGAGTGAATCCACCAACCAGAGCGAAGAGACGCCAGTGGCTCCGGCTGTGGTGCTGGAAGAGGTCGCTGTCGTGGAAGCTGTGGTTCAAGAGCCAGCGCCAGTGGTCGTGGTGGCCGTGGACAAAGTCGAGACCACTGCGAGTATTATTACTACGACTACCACTACCACAACCAAGACCAAGCCCAAGACTGCGGCTTCTGCTGTGGGGGTCGTGGACTCTCTGACGGTGACGTCAACCACGACCACCACGACCACTGGCGGCGTGGAAGTCCAGCATATCACGTTCGCCAACGGCATGTCGCTCAAAAAGAAAACGCTCACGGCCGAACAAAAAAAATTGCGCAACGCGCGCCGCAAGGAAAAACGTACCAAAAAGAAAAGCGGACTCAAGATCCGGGGCACGCGGTCGGCCTCGCGCTGCCTCGATGGAACGAGCACTGAAGAAGAAGAAGAAGGTGACTCGAATTAGTATTAGTCAGGCTACGTAACAAAACAGCACGAAAGGAATGTGTTGCAATTTTTTTAGATGTTTTTTTTTCTTTTTTCGATATTTTACATAATTAGAGGGTGTTTTACAAAAACTATTTTTTTATTTTTAAAGAGCAGTTCACTTGGGGGCTGGCGTTGCAAAATTGAATTGAACTGGTGGGAGCCACTCCTCGAGTGAGTGCTGGGGACACTCGCTCAGGTTCTCTGGTCGCTGTGGCTCGACGTCACCTGCTGTTCCTCCTCGATTGTCAGAATTCCTTCGACAACGATACCAGAACCACCCGCCATTGTGATGGAGAAGGGGGTGCTTGTCCTCTTCTCATCTTGTTCTTCTGTAAGGATCGTGCTCAGCGACAGCGTTCCCTGGCAGATCGTTCTGCGGTACCAACAAGCACAAAAAAAGGTCAGGTGGCTCCATCTTACTACAGTATCAGAAGAGCTCCACGTACTTGAGACATCCGAGCCAGCGACGCGGTCGCTTGATCTGGACGTGTAGTTGGCACCCACGCAGCACCGAGTAGCCTGCCATGTTGGCAAGCAATATCGTGTCTTGTGACCATGACAGTCCCGATTCAGAGGCGCCTTGCTTGGCGTCCTCGGTAAAAGGCCGCGTTACTCCGATCTCGAGTGTGCGGTGTGGCGGAGCCGGGCCAAGCTCCCACGAGCAAAAGGCCTTGCTCCACTCGCGCTCAGGGATCCCGACAGCGCGAGTGATCCGCAAGTAGTACTTTAAGCGTGTCGCCTGTGGTGGCTCTGGATCATCCAGGTCGCATGGCCTGGACGATTCGACTTCCTGCTGGACGACTTCTTCAATCTGTTGCATCTTTTTTTGTCGCGCCATCTCTTCGTCTTCCATCTCTGCGAGTGCGTTTGGCTTTTGCCACGCCTTGTTGACAAACCAGTTGAGATGAGGTGGCAGCCACAGCTTGCCCTGTCGAGCAAAACGCACACCAAGTCCAAGCCATTGCGCGTCGCCAAAGTCTTTGATGGCGAATACGACGGCATACGACTGAGTCTCTTTATCATCATCGTGGTGCAAGAGATCCCTCGCCACACCGTGCAAGCCAGGGTACCGATCCAGCACAATCTCCATCGCCTGGATGAAAAATTTCATGGTGGTCCAGCAAATCAGATCACTTGTCGCGGCCACTTCGATGCGAATATGGTCCCTATTATGTTCCCCGTCTTCAAAAACGAGACGCACCACGAATGCGCCGTGGACTTGTTTTGCCTCGACGCACGTGGCCGTCACAGTGCGACTCTGGCTGAATGCGTGCGAGTGGCTCTGCACGACAAACTGGTCAAAGAGCATCTCAGAGACTTGGGTCGGGACAGCGTACTGCCAGCAGCCAGCAAAGGATCGCACCGCTAGTGTCAACGGCAATGGCGCTGGGACCACAGCAGTGGCTCGTTTTTGACGCTTGGACGATTTCCAGTACGTTGGAACGATCAGATCGGAGTTATGAGTCATTTTCTCCGTGCCCATTGGGTACGCGAGTTGATAGAACGCCATGAGCCTCTTGAACATGGCCACCAAGTCTTCATGGGTCTCAGAAACCGCCTTCCACGTCGCAAACGTCATGAGCAGCGCGTGGCTCACCTCTCCTCGCTCACGCAGCGCCTCGTACGCGTCACCCTTTCCTTCTAATGGGTAGTTGTGGTTGATCAGCTCGCGTACGAGATCAAGCACGAGCCGTGGGTCCAGGACCACAACGTCTTGGAATGGACCCGCCTTTTGCTGATCTTCAGCCCACAAGATGTCGCCTTGGTCGTGGAAATCGCGCAGGATCCCAAGCAGCTGGTCGTGCGATGTCACGAGTCCGTGCGCCTCTTCCATCTGCTCGCTCTGGAGTTGGCTCGCGCCTCGGAGCAGCTGCTTCATCTGATGCTTTTGGCTGATACGACGTTTTTGCTGCAGCAGTTGCAAGACGCTCGCGTACGGCGGCGTCATCGCCAATCCGAGCGTATCGCGCAGGCAGCCAGTGGTGACCAGGTTCTCAATGGATGTCTTGGCCTGGTGGACGCCTTCTTCTGTCGTGACCGACACAAAAAGCGGCTGGTGCAAGTAAAACTGATGCACGCGCTTGTGCAATGGGTCGGTTTTCTCCAAGCCACGCACAAAGCGGTTGCACCACTCTTGGATGCGGCATTTCAGGTCCGCTTCGATTTGCTTTGGGCTATTTGCCAAGAGATCTGGTGCCGACGGCCACAAGCGTGGCATCGGGTTGCCGAGCCAAAATCAGCGAAACACCTGGTGGTCCACGAACCGCTGCGTCACACTGTCGCGTTCCCATATCGAAGCTTCTGGATTCTCTGGCGACGGCGACAACGCGGTCGCGTAGACTTGCAAGTCCACACACAGCAAATACAACGTCCTGGATGAGAAAAACAATGCGTTCGCGCCTTGGTACACGTCTTGGCCAGCGAAATCCCAGCAAGTGACCTCATGGGGCTGCTGCTGCGAGTCGGTGAAGGCAAACGGGTACAAATCGACGCGATCGTGCGGTCTTTTACATCGACAAGACACGAAGTGGTGGACGAAATGGACTTGACGAGCGAGCTTTTCCCGCTTTGGCTCGCGCCTAATAGGCAAATCTTAGTACGGCGCACAGGCGGCGTGGCGGCGGTGGTGGCAACGGCGGCGGCGTCCTCAGCGAGCGAAGCGGAGGAGAAGGAGACGGGAGCGCTCATTTTCAAGAATGACTCCCTGAATTACGATGGGAGCTGGCATTTCTCGGTACCGGAAAAACAAAAATAAAAACAAAAACTGGATATCCCATCAATCCATCCACGGGCCATCACCCCATTCCATTACTACGTAGTGTTTCCATTATGGAAGTTCCATGCATACACCTTCTCTCGCTCACAGAATACTGTACCTACCGGAGGGGTATCTAGACACTGTGCTCCATCAATCATTGGATCTTTCACTATCCCAAATCTGCGACGTGTGACGAAGTCTGCGACATGTGACGAAATAAGATCCCATTTTCTGCGACGTGTGAGAGCGATAACCCACTATTCTATCATGAGAGCAAGATGCAAATGGCCATGCAGCACAAGATTTATTGTCCGTAAGTATATTATCAACACACACGCTTCTTCTCACACAGCAGGCACCAAAGCCCATTGGAAGACCGCTCTGATCTACAGCTACACTGTGGAGTACAGTCCAGTCCCGTCCATCCATTCAGTCGCATTTATTCGCTCTTGACCATGTGGGTGATCAGATCGATCACGCGGTTCGAGTACCCCCATTCGTTATCGTACCACGACACGAGCTTGACAAAGTCGTCGGTCAGTGCGATGCCGGCTTGCGCGTCAAAGATCGAGGACCGCGGGTCGCTGATGAAATCGCTCGACACGACCAGCTCGTCCGTGTACCCGAGGATGCCGTGCATTTCATTCTCACTGGCGTGCTTGATGGCGGCCTTGATCTCATCGTACGACGCCTTCTTGTCCAAGCGGCAGGTCAGATCCACCACCGACACATCGGCCGTCGGCACACGGAACGACATACCGGTGAGCTTCCCGTTCAGCGATGGGATGACCTTACCCACGGCCTTGGCCGCACCAGTGGAGCTTGGGATGATGTTGAAGCAAGCGCCACGGCCACCACGCCAGTCTTTCTTGGATGGGCCATCCACAGTCAGTTGTGTGGCCGTGACGGCGTGGATCGTGGTCATCAGTCCTTCTTTCAAGCCAAAGTTGTCGTCCACGACTTTTGCCAATGGCGCCAAGCAGTTGGTCGTGCACGAGGCGTTCGACACAATGTGCATGTCTTTCTTGTACAAGTGCTCGTTCACGCCGATGACAAACATGGGCGCGTCGGCCGAGGGGGCCGAGATGACGACCTTTTCGACACCGTTTCCCAAATGGGCCGAGGCCTTTTCATTGGTCGTGAACGCACCCGTGGACTCGACCACGTACTGGGCATTTGCGGACCCCCAGTTGATCTCACTGGGCTTCATTTCGCCAAAGACTTTGATCTTTTTGCCATTGACGATGAGGTTTTCGTCGTCATGCGACACGGTGCCGTCAAAGACCCCGTGGACCGTATCGTACCGCAGCATGTACTCCATGTAGTGGGTCGGAATGAACGGGTCGTTGATCGCGACGATGTTGATCAGTGGGTTCTTCTGCGCCGCGCGCAACACCAGGCGGCCGATGCGGCCAAAGCCATTGATCGCCACGTTCACAGCACCGCCGACTTTGTCGGTGGGGTTTTGGCAGTTGATAATGTGCAAGAAATCAGGTTTTAGAGAGGCGCCGCCGACAAGGAAGCCGTCAATGTCTTTCTTTTGCGAGAGTTCCGTCGCGTTGCCTGCGGTGACCGAGCCGCCGTAGATGACGCGAGTCTTCTTGGCCGCGTCGGCACTGACTTTGGTCTCGAGCCACTTGCGGATGCTCGCGTGGATCTCTTGCGCTTGCTCCGGTGAGGCCGTGAGCCCCGTGCCGATGGCCCACACCGGTTCGTACGCGATCACGACTTTGCTCCAGTCTTTGATCTGGGCAGCGTACGCATCGAGCTGCTCGGTGACGACCGCGAGAGTCTTGCCGCTTTCACGGTGCTCTTTGGTCTCGCCAATGCAGGCGATCACGCCAAGGCCTTTGTTCAGCGCGTAGGCCGCCTTCTTGGCGACAAACACACTGGATTCGCCCTTTTCACGGCGCTCACTGTGGCCCACCAGCGTGTATTCGGCGCCGATATCCTTGAGCATCTCGGCCGACGTCTCCCCGGTGAAGGCGCCGTTGCCTTGTGCCCAGACATCCTGGCCACTGACACGCACGTCGCCACGGAGCGACTTCTTGACATCGGCGGCGTGGATCGTCGATGGCGCGACCACGACTTCCACGTTGGATGGGATCTTGGCCGTGTTGAGCAAGCCCACGAGGTCGCTGGTCTGCGCAAGGGAGCCGTTGCACTTCCAGTTGCCACCGACAAAGAACTTGCGCGAGCTGCTGGAGCTCATGGCGCGCGCGTTCTTGAGCAGTTGCTTCATGGCAGGAGTGTTGCGGATCGCAGCCATGGTGGATGGAGGGTGAGACAGGCGGAGGGGAGAAGAGTGAGCTTGGTGGGGGAGAGCGCAAATCCGCGAATGCCAATGGAACAACTGACTGAGCGAGGAGCGCAGCGGCGGCGACGGGCGGGCGGAGGGGAGCAGTGGTGGAGTGGTGGAGTGGCCAGCAGCTCACTTTTGACCCAATGATCCGTGAGAAGAAAAAAAAAAATCCAATGCGCAAACTCCAAGCAGCGTTTTTGTAGATATATTACGGTGCAAAATAACCGGTTTCAATACATTTTGTTAGGGAAATTGCGAATGGAAACGTTTCTATCAGTTTCTATCGGTAGTTTACGGAAGAGGTTTTTCAAATTGTGAGGTTTTATGATGATGATGGCCAAAGTCTGCTTGGTGGGAGGATTGCCAGCTGGTGGGGGGGGGGGGGGT
>JAADWJ010000846.1:0-11294 GCA_023336165.1 Pythium monospermum | reverse complement strand
TTGGAAAACTTTGTGCGCAAATTGCTCACGGTGTACGTCGACGTGTCGGTGTACTTGCTCGAGTGTGTCGCTGCGTTTCAACGCACCGAGACGTCTTCGTGTGTGTATATGGCGGCGCTATGTCGCGAATTGGAACTGTTTCTCGATGTGCCCGAGTCGCAGAAAGAAGTGGAACGGTGCTGGACAGCCGCGATTCGCTGCCTCACGGACATTGACGAAGTCGACGCCAACGCCACCAAGCCAGAAGATGATGATGCTGCGGGTGCCGACTACGAGTGCTGTATATGCATGGCCAGTGGCGACGCCGAGCAAGAGGAAGACACGGAGCAGGAGCGGCCGCGGCTTGAACAACTTCCCGGTGACGACAAGCTCGTGCAGTTGCCATGTAAGCACCAATTCCACGAAGACTGTGTGATCGACTGGTTCAGCACCAGCATGACTTGCCCTCTGTGTCGCCAGCAAGTCATCGAGCCAAGTGCGCGGCCATCGAACTAAGTGAATCCCACAACCAACCCACTGCTTGTATACACCCACCTCCGTTCGTTCCATGTCCTACGGTGAATGTAGTAGGTCCTTTTACCATACCGTAGTTTTGTGTTGTGCTGGGACATACCTGCGCTTGTGTCTCATAGTATCTCTAATATCATATCTCCATTACACGTCTGCATTATGAGTTGTCTGTTGGTCCATTGCCACACCCACACAAAGAAAAAAGAAAAGAAAAATGTCCCTGGAAACCATTCCAGTCATTTTTTTTTTTTTTTTTGTGTGTGCCAGTCAACAATCATTCGCCATTGTTGACAGGCGAGCAATTATCGACTGACTGGGATACAGATCAGGCTCTGAATGCTGTACCGGTACTCTGAATACACGAACACTCAACTGGTTGATGGTGTTCTGTTCGGTGTGTCTCATAGAGATGAGATGTAGCCACTTATTGAAAACTACCGTGTCGCGGGGCCAGTCACAATGGGAGGGTATAAAGCCAGCACGGCAACGAGGAGAGGCGTGGTTGAAAGAGCAAGAGCTGCCCGGAAAACGGATCCACAATGAGTCCCCTCGGAATAAAGACCCCCCTTGGTGCCCGCCACAGCTACACTCTATTCCGTGTTGGTATCTTTTGCTGCAGAACCTACGTGAACTGTCCTCCAATACAGTGGTGAGCACTGCAGAACTGTGCAGGCGCCATCGTTTTCCGATTGTGAGATTTTCTTTGGGTTGTGTAAATCTGCGCATATTTTGTATACCTGCTATAATCCATATCTCAATTAATCAGGGAGAATATTCTCTCAGAGCTCCATGATTAAGAACCTGTAATAAGACATAAACATAAATGTGGTCAGAGTGGTCGGTAATATTATAGATGTCGCAACAAATCGGAAGGATGCCCGTGAGCAAGAACACCACAAAGCAAATGGGGGTGCGTCTCACATGGGAACGCGACACGTGAGTAGAGTGGTCAGTCAATGGAGCCCAGCGGGAATGAACCCACTCTTATGTAGAGTACTGGTACATCCCCTCGCTGGCGCCTTTTAAAAACTCCATCACCTACTGGCCTGCTATGTATGTAACTGCCCGTGAGACTCTCGATCAGCTCGCCATATCCAAAGCGAGGCTCATTTACACATCATCCTCCGAGTGCATACTCACCATACACCAATCCAAACCACAATGTCGACCCTCTCCTCTGAAGAGCAGTCGTTCCTCCATGCATGGGCAGCCTGTGCCAGCAGTCCACGCGATCAGCACTGCATCAGCGGCCACAAGACATCCCCACAAGTCAGTGGACGCGGTCCACGGCCAGCGCGCAGTGGCCAGGGCGTCGCATGGAGCGACGACGAGCACGCGCGATTCTTAGAGGCCATGGAGCGGTTCCCATCGGGCCCATGGCAGCGCATCTCGGACTACATCGGCACACGCACCGCGCGACAAGCACGAACCCACGCACAGAAACATAAGGAGAAACTCGAACGACGGCACCGCAAGCTCCAGCGCATGCAGTCGTACCTGGCCCCACAAGCATCACAAGTGAGACAAGCTGCTTCTGCTGGCCCCTCTAGCAACAGCAGCCACAACAGCGGTTCTCGGCGCCACGGCATCCCATGGACACCAGCGGAGCACCATCGACTTGTGGAGGCATTGAACTTGTACCCGAGCGGGCCGTGGCGATTGGTCACTGCCTACGTTGGCACACGGACGCCTCGCCAAGTCATGGCGTACGGCCAGAAAGTCCGCCAGCAGCTCGCGGTCTCTCCGTACGGAACAACCCATTCAGCGGCATCGTCAGCTTCCTCAAACCACCACAATTTCCAGATGATGATGCAAATCTCGTGGAACGATGACGAGCTGATGTCCTCTTTGGATGAGCTTCTATCAGAGGAAGATCTCTCAGACACCATGTCCAACGAAGATCCCGCCACCCCGCCTCCGCTAGTACTTAGCGGTGTCGATGCTGCTGTCGGTTTCTCAAATGACAGCTCGTATCTGGACCGACTTTTATTCAGCTGTGACGGAGATGCCGAGGAACTCGTGGTTGTATGAACACCACCGTCATTGCGGTGTGGTGGATATAGCCGATACGGTGTCTTTTTCAGATATTATTATAGTTGACAAAAATGCGAAAATCAAAAATAGAATTGCTGTTGTTCGTGACATGGATTCTTTGTGGAGCTACTTTCGTTTTACATTTTCTGGTGGTGCAGCGTTACTGATGCAGGCTCTGTCTTTAGGAGCATGGCAGTCGCTTCACCGCAATACACTGCTATATACAGTTCACTTCATCGAGAGCAGTATCATATTACTGAGTATGGAGCTCCAAGTGCGAGGTTAATGCGGCCCGAGTTGGACATCGGGGCACTTTTTTTCTCTGAATCAGTCAGCAATTATTGATTGGGGTGAAGGGGCCAGTATTTAAGCATGCGTTCGATCCATAATCGAAGTGTCTCGTACTGCCCATCTCCCTTCAAGGGAGATGGGTGGATTGCGATTCATCATGGACAGGTCTGATTCTCCAATCACTGATCGTCTACTCAGATGATGTGCCCATTCCATGTCCAAACTTATGTGGCCCACATTACATCAGCTGGTGATGAACAGTCGAAGGGGGATGGGGGGAGCCCTGGATTACGTGCTTGGACTGGCACAGGGCTCCCAAGGAGACAGCGACGTCCACGTTGGAGCTGGATCATTTACTTATAGACTCACCACTATACACCCCCACTACATACCTATATCCACACACACCGATCAACATCAACGATGCTATCACCAGAAGACACCAACTTCCTCAGTGCCTGGGCGACTTGCACCAGCTCACCAAGCCACGGAGCTGCCACCATGACAACCTCAAAACGCGCCAAACAAACAAGAACAGCTTCACGATCCCAGGGTGGGGGCAGTATATGGACAGAAGACGAACATAACCGGTTTATGGAAGCGTTGGAGAAATACCCGACAGGCCCATGGAAGTTGATTGCTGACTGCATCGGCACACGAACGGCTCGGCAGGCTCGAACCCACGCACAGAAACACAAAGAAAAACTTGAGCGACGCCAACGCAAGCTCCAAAAAATGCAGTCGTGTGCCTTTGCTAGCTCGAGCCAGTCGCCAAGTGGCGGTGAACAAGATGTCTGCCGTCGCCAGGGTGTGCCATGGACACCAGCCGAGCATGCGCGACTAGTGGAAGCGCTGGAATTGTACCCGACGGGTCCTTGGCGGAAGATCGCAGCTCACGTGCAAACGCGCACCCATCGACAGGTCATGTCGTACGGGCGCAAGCACCGCCAACAAATGGTGGACGCCTCGGGGAACAACCAAAATTTGCCATTGCAAGATGACCTTTCCAGGATCTTGGAAGATTTGTGGGATGGCGGTTTCCATGCCTCCTTTAGTGATCTTGTCGCGACCAACGCTCTGCTAGAGACAAGTTCAGTGACCACTGATCTGCTTAGTAGCAGTGACGGCTCCGATGACGAGATCCTTGATCGTTTGCTGTTCGAGAGCGACGATGTGGATTGTGAATTTGATTTGGAACATTTTTCCTTATAAATCCAATTTGAATTTGAATTTGAATTTGAATTTGAATTTGAAATTGAATTTGAATTTGAATTTGAATTTGAATTTGAATTTGAATTTGAATTTGAATTTGAATTTGAATTTGAATTTGGTGGGTTTAGTTACTTTCCCAATGGATGAACGGGGATACCCCATCAGTGATTGTGTACAGTACCGCCCTGGGGACGCCACTGTTTTAACATGGAAAATATGCCACTTCCGATTATAAATCCAATGTACTTTTTTAAATATTTTATTGATTTGTTATTGCTGTTTGTGTATTTGTTTTGTACAGACACGCCTGAAAACGACTACCGGTACCGCAATTCAGTCACGTTCATGGATCTACAGTAAATGGCATAGACTCATTTCGATCAAGAGTGGCCGTCACTTGGTCATCCACAAGTTGCAATGGCTCACAGATTTCCAAGCAGTTCAGCCAGATCCCCATCAATACGATTGGCGTCTCGCTGTTCGACCAGCACGGTTTGCTCCAGTGGTTGCCAGTCAGTCGCCGTGTGCTTACAGGCAAGCTGTTCATCGTACGAGAGATCAAGAGACGCATCGCATTGGATATCGACGGTAAGAGACAACGACATCCACGTTTTTGAGCCTGGATCATTTACTATTATAATTGACTCATCATTGTACACCCCATTAGAGTGTTCATCCACACAACACCGATCGACCTCAACGATGCTGTCACCAACTTTTCTCAGTGCCTGGGCGACTTGCACCAGCTCGCCAAGCCACGGAACCGCCACCAAATGAACCTCAAAGCGGATCAAACAAACAAAAAACAACTTTACGAAGCCACGGTCGTCTATGGACAGGAGACGAACACGACGGGTTTATGTAAGCCATGGGAAAAATACCCCACAAGTCTATGGAAGTTGATTGCAGACTGCATCGGCACACGAACGGCTCGAACGACTCGAACCCACGCACAAAAAAAAAAAAAGCTCAAGCGACACCAACGCAAGTTGCAAAAAAATGCAATCGTATGCTTTTGCCAGCTCGAACCAAGCAGCGAACAAGATTTCTGTCGTCGCCAGGGCGTATCACAGACACCAGCCGAACAGGAATGGAAACCGCCATCCCACAAGTCTTCCAAGATCCTGGAAAGTTCATCTTGCAATGGCAAATTTTGAGTCCCTGAGGCGTCCACCATTTGTTGGCGGTGCTTTCGCCCGTACGACATCACCTGCCGATGGGTGCACGTTTGGACGTGAGCAGCAATCTTCCGCCAAGGACCCGGCGGGTACAATTCCATCCTTTAGCGATCTTGTCGCGACCAACGCTCTGCTAGAGACCAGCTTAGTATCCAATGGCAGTGCGATGGATCTATTCCGGTGCAATGAAGGCTCAGGTGACAAAACCTTGATCGTTTGCTGTTCGAAAGCGACGACTTGGATTGTGAATTTGATTTGGAACATTTTTCCTTGTAAAATCCAAATTATTTTATATATTTTGTGATGTTTTGATGACTTCCGTACAGTATTGTGTAGATTTGGTTGTAGACCCACCTGAACGACTTCCATAATTCAGTTCAGGCCCATTGGCTCTACAAAAAATGGCAAAGACTCCTTTCTATAGTAAGTGTCTGTCACTTGGCCATGAAGTCATGGCCCGAGCCTCCAAGTCTTCCACAAGTTGCAGTGGCTCATAGTTTTCCAGCAGCTCCGCCAGATCCCCATCAAACAGATCGGAGTCTTGCTGGTCGGCCAGCATGGCTTGCTCCAGCGCTTGCCAATCAGTGGTTGCGCGCTCACAGGCAAGCTGTTCATCGTACGAGGCGGGCGATATCGATGGGACGATCATGGTGGAGCCGCCCACGTAGTTTTTCCATCGCGCAATTTTCTGTCTGTATTTTTGGGCATGTGTCATCGTCTGGCGTGTGGTTCTTGTGCCAATATGGTCGGCGATGCGTTTCCATGGTCCAGATGGGTACATTTCCAACCCTTGCAGAAAAAAATTGTGTTCTTCTACCGTCCACGGACGCCCCATCCGGCGCGTGGGTCCTCTCGATGGCGGTGCATTCGGAGCCAAGCGGATGAGCTGCGTATTTGTGGTCGCGGCGGTGTGGAAGAATGCGCTTTGGACAGGATTGGTGATGGTCATGCTGGTGTGTGCTTGTACTCGTTTGGTGGCGAGTTGGTGAATGAGGATTCATGAGGAAGTTTCGACAGCGTTGACGAGGCGGCGGCACGAGTGTGGTCTATACGGGCACGTGATCATAATGCTTCAAAGTATTCAGCACACAACTGTCCATTTGGGATCGCCATGGACACAAGATGTGTGGGCTGCCATGGCCATGGGCGTCAAACGATTCTCTCTTTTTCGGGGGAGTCTGGATGAGTTTTGGATCAGGTGGGTTCGCAGAGTGATGGTCGGGGTTGCTAAAATATTTGATCTGTATCAATAGTAGGTGGAATGGTTGTGCGGTTGCCAAAATAAGGTTGATAGGTAATTTCCTTGAACTGAATGGTAAGCGGGGAGCACCTGGATATGGAAAACTATCATAGAACCCTGTGAAGCCGGTCCTTCCCGTGTGTAATGCTGGAATGGCTGCACACCCTCACGCACACAGATCCAATTGGCTGTGGACTGTTCAGCACTGTGCATTGCACAGCATCGCCGTGTGCTGTTATGCAATCGGAAGCCATGATGGATAACAAACTACACTCCGGTTAAAGGTCCTTCGGCGCTTGAGAACTGTCACTGCTGCATCCCAGGAAGTCCACAGACGGACTGGTATGTACCCTTTGCCGTTTGGTTATTGCAGGCACTGCTCTTCTAAGGACTGTACAGTACCTGCTTGATGGCCAAACGGCGAGATGGGCAGCCTGACCATGGAAATGGCGACTGGCCTGATCGACACACTGAAGATTTCAACGTCATCGGAACAAAGTGCTGTGTGAAATGATATTTTCTCAGCCGCACCCTTTCGAGAACCCCAGCAATGCCGCCATCGTGTGGCGGTGAGCGAGCGTTCAGTACTGTTGCTGTGGTCGACCGATATCTTTGCTCGCAAGTTGCTGACTGACTTCTTCTTATCTAACCAGCCGTGGCTGCAAGCAAAGGGCTCATTCAACTGGCCACTCGGTGTCGACGAGAAATCGCCGTAGCAAAACAACTTGATTTTTCATGGAGCGATGGGTACACAAAGTGAGTGGGTCAGCAGCTCAAGTACCAAAACAAGGTAGCTGCACTATGACTATGTTAACGTTCTATCAGAGTCACATCACCCACTTTTGCAAAATATCATATGTAAATAAATAGACCATCATTCTGCCCCAATTTTTTGCTGAGATGTGAGATCAAGTGACGGTTCATGGGCGTAATGCTCAGCAACCACACAAAAAGTGTCCATGTTGTGACGACTGGGCTCAGATACCGACGCTATTTAATGCCAGCTCGTATACACATTGAATGCGTTGCTGAGACTGCTGCGTGGCTGTGGGGAATGATATCTTCGGTTGGTATTAGCCACAACAGTGCAGAAGTGTCGGCTGCGTTCAGAAACGATGCAATTGCAATAGACTCCACGAATGGAGAAAGAAGAAGATACTGTAGCTATGAACAAACATCTGCGGGTTTTGTTCGTTAAGTTTGACAAGGAGATACTGCACTGATATTTTCATGGGCTACTTATATTGTATTACTTTTTGTTAGTTTTTACACGCAATTATACCAAATACAATTTCGAAAATTTGATGCATCTCTTTCGGTGCTTCCTCACATGCACAATGCACGCATCTGTGGTGAATGCCGCATCTACTCGTCATCTTGCAATAAGAACAGATCGGCCAGGTGGCTCTCTGCGATTTGCGAATGGAAATCTCCTGCAGCGGTGGAGGAAACGAAAGAGTCTCGTTGCTGGTCGTCCTCGCCACTGTTGTCCTCCGAATCCGTGCTCAATAGAGATAACAGGATGTTCAAATCGACGTCATCCAAATCTTTCCAGTCGTGGCTTTCCGGGAAGAACTCGCAGTCGGATCCACTGGAGCTTTCGATGCTGTCGTGTCCGCCCATTGACTCGACATCACCAGAAGGGGATTGCTCTCGTGCTCGTCGTCGAGAGTTTAATTGGGCTTGTCGTGCGATGCGTTGGCGGTACTTTTGTGCATGGGTCGTGGTCTGGCGCGTCGTGCGCGTGCCAATGAACGCAGCGACTCGACTCCAGGGCCCATGTGGGAAGATCTCAAGTCCTTGCAAGAACCGCGCGTGTTCCTCGGCTGTCCACTGTTTGCCTGTTCGTTGGTTATCGGTCGTCGCCACGTTTGTAGCTTGTGCTGGTGGCGATCGCGCTGGTGGTAGACGCACGACTTGCATTTGGCCTGTGTGGGACTCTGGGAAGAATTGGCGGTGCACGGACGGTGTCATGGTCATGGTGGCTGTAGTGTGCTGTTGCTGTTTGCTATTGCTGTTGCTGTAGTGTGCTGTTGCTGTAGTGAGCTGAATTGGTAATGACGAATCCTTGCGCTGAGATCGCAGCGAGCAAAGGTCCCTCCATCTCATTCCTGTCGCCTCGGACTTGTTGCATGGGCAGGGCCAATGCTCTATGGTCGAGTTGTTGTGGCGGTTTTGTCGTTGACACAATTGGCCAGTCAACCACAAACGAATGATGAAAGCATTCCAGTCACAGAGTGATGGTCCCTCCCAAAACTGAGATTTTCTGGTTTCAGCTGACAGTCACCCACAAAACTGCTGACCTCGATGGGTCACAAAAATCAAACAAAACCAACAGCAAAATGAACCACAAAAACGCTAAACGGACAGAAACAGCCACAAAACAATGGTAACCACGGGTTTTGAATGTGGTAAATCAACTGACGAGTCTCAGTCGTGGACGACGGTGGACCAAACTCTTTCAGCTGGTTGGCGCGAGGCCCCAGCTACCACAAATACTCAAGCTGTGAGGATCGTTGGTTCCTCGTGTTGATGGTACTTGTATGAATCACAACACAGTACGAGTGGCTTCGCATGCGACGTGCCATTGTGGCACTGGAGCTCTATCTGCACATCCAAATCATCCGCGTTCATAAAGCTGATCTCATGCTGATGCAGTGATTGTGCAGTGAGTGGTACCGTGTACCAGTCGAGCCATCACTCTTCGTATTCAACCAACACTCACAACTCTCTCTAAGTTGGAGACACCTTCGCGCAACATTATATAGAAGAAGTACAGTGGGAATTTCAATCCATACGAAAACCAAGCTGTTTTCTTTTTTGTTCTTCAATTGGGGCGTAGGGGTATGTGGCTTGAACAGAGTATACTTTATCGTAAATAGAATTCTTTTTTCTGGTTCTCAGCGCGCTGATTGGCTGAACGAGTAACTGCCATGCGGTCTTCTATTGAGAGCACCGCGCCCTTCTCATCAACGAAAACACACACAAAAAGAGCTCTTGGCCGCTGGCCCATGAGAGCGCCTTCCTCACTTCACAATCCGCCTCGTCGAGCCCAATCGACGCAGAGAGAGAGAGGCAAAGAACAAGCAGAAGAAGAAGAACGAGCCCACCATGATCCACTCGCATGCGTTTGCCAATACGATCCAATTGTACAGCGAATCCCACACAGCGCGGCGCTTGTTCAAAGTGCGCCACCACGAAATGGACAAGATGGAGATTTTCACACAAACGCTCACGGAAAGTGCGGCATCTGCAACGAACCGCCATTGTACTGTGTACGCCTTCCAGATCCGCAGCAATGGCGCTTTATCTTCTGCTTCTTCTGCAAATGAAACACCAGGTGGCGAGTGGCTGCTCACACGGCGATACAGTGAACTTGCGGCTTTCCGAAACGAGCTCTTGCGACTTGTGCACACATGGGAAAGCCAACTGGACAACGGTGTTTTCTCCCACAAGATCCAGTCGCGCGAGTTTGAATTGGTCTCCAACTCGGTGCGGCGCCCACTGACACCGAATTTCCCACGCAAGCATTTGCGTCGTGATACGGATAAAATTGTCGGTGAAAGGCGTCGTGGGTTTCGTGATTTTGTACGCAAACTGCTGGACGCGTACGCTGATATGTCGGTGTATCTTTTCCATAACCCATCCAGCCGCTATGACGACAAAGGGACTGGGGCAGGCAAGACTTTGTGCCAAATCTTTGAGCTTTTAGAAACGTTTTTGCAAGTGCCTCAAGGTCAAAAAGAATTAGAAAGGCGCCACACCGCGGCAGTGCTGGCACTGGAGGATGTTGTACTATCTTGTGGTGGTACCACCAGCGAGGGCCCAGAGGGAGAGACCCATGGAAACCGTACGTGCTGTATCTGTCTCAGTGATGACGACTGTGGAGCAACAACAACCGAGGAATGCCCAGCAACCTCATTTTCTTCTGATAAGGAGATGGACGAACAACAAGAGACCGGCGGCCAAGTGGAAGCCACCGACAAGATGGTCAAGTTGACTTGTGGCCACCAGTACCACGAAGACTGTGTCATCGAGTGGTTCAACGCCAGCGTCACGTGCCCACTGTGTCGTCAGCCAGCAGTGGGCGACAAATACGTCACCGCTATCGTTTGACGTGTCCGTCCATCGAAGAAAGTGTCATTTTTAAAAATTTTTATCAAGAATTGGTACAAAATACAAGCCAAAAAAAAATACTGTTTATTTTATTACGTCCCTACTATTGGTAACGCACTTTGGTCGTTCTCTTCTTACTGCATGGCAAAGAAATGCGCCGCGGCGACCGCCGACAGCACTGGCGCAACGCTTGCGAGAGCAGCGGAGCCGCTCGTTGGCTTTGGGGTCCCAGGAGCCGCCGTAGTGGTGGCCTCTGGCGCCGTCACGACTGGAGAATCAATCGCTGTATCCACCGAACCGGAGCCGGGCTGTTGGTTGTCAACCGTGTCCACCACCACTGGCGCAGCATCGGTCGAGTTGCTAGAAGCAGAAGCACCAGCATCCGCGGGCGTGGTGGTCGCGGTGGGAGCCGCAGTCGTCGCCTCTGGGGCAGCCGTCGTCGCCGCTGGCGGCTTGGTGGTCGCCACCGGCGACGGAGCAGCGGTGAGCGCGTTGGCCAGCGTGCCGTCGACGACGATATCCACCAGTTCGGCCGTTATCTCATCAAACGTCAAGATCGTTTGCTTGTCAATGGACGGGTCGTTGTTGAGCTCAAGAAGCGTGGACTTGGTCTGGTCCGCCATCTTGGTCAACACGGCCTTGCGCTCGGCGGTATCCATGGCCACCCAGGAAGGCACGTCCAGGGGCATGCCCGCGACACACGGCTTGAGCGC
>JAADWJ010000845.1:0-11295 GCA_023336165.1 Pythium monospermum | reverse complement strand
GCGTCTTCTCGTTCACGAGGTAGTGGGCTCACGAGGAATTCAGGCATCTGGGCGAGTTCCACGGCATTCTGTTTCTGTTTCTTGAGCATCTCGGCAAATTGGTAGATTTGGCGGTTATATTCTTCTGTTTGGCGATTCGAGATGTATGGAGGTGGTCGTCCGTAGTTGTACGGGTTCCTGTTCCACTCGAATCGGATTTTGTCTTGTTCCATCTTGAGCAAGCCATTGATTTGACGCAACGTGGCCTCGTTGGTTTTGATTTCTTGTTGCATGACCGCTAAATTCATCTTGCGGATCGAGATGGCTGTCCACTGAGAAGCACACAGAATCTTCCATCGCTGCTGGACATCGTCGTAGATCTTGTCGTAAACAGGCAGCGATTTGCCCAGTGTGCGTGCCAGTGTGGCCGTTCCTTCTTGGTTAGATAGGTCAAAGAGTGGCTGGCCGATGGTTCGCTGGTTGTAGTCACGGATGTATTTCGAGACACACAGTAAAGCCTGCCGAGCACGGCGTTCTCGAAGCACACAGACACCAAGCTGCTGCCAGTCGAGTGCGATCCGATGGTGAAAAACGGCGGGGAACTCCACACAACACTGGCGGTGCGCGAGGCAAAAGGCGACCCAGCAGAGCACGAGATAGAGGCTTTGCTGCCGCACACGCATGACTTCATCGCCGTCCTCGTAGACCCTGAGCTGCATATGATCTTGATACCACGCGAGTGTCCATAGCATTGACTCCATTTCGATGTCGAGATCATTGTTCAAAGAGGACTTTTTGAGCACTAGGCTAGACTTGAATACAAGCGCTTCGACCATTTGTAACCCATGCAAGGCCTTGGCGCGCTCACGAGACTCGATCACTTCAAGATACTGCAGTAAGGTACCAAAAGAATCTTGTATTCTCAAATCTTCAGGGAAATCGTATTCTTGCGCTTCGGCTGTACTGAGATCCTCTTGCAAATTCTCAAAACTAGGCAATAACGTATCAAAAGGCTGCTGGTCAGGCTTCGCAACCCGTGGAAACTCGAACTGCGTAGTCGTAGCTGCTGGATTTCGAGGCAACTTGTATGCCTTGGCGTTTGCTTCACTCCACCTGGCGACAGCAACATCGAGTCTCCCGCGCCATATGGCACATTTGAAGACAATCCCGGTGCTATCGTAGCCTTGCTCCCCCAGATCCACTGCACGAGCCACGATTTTGGCCAGTATCTCAAAGCAACTGTCCACTTTGGTCCAGAAAGCTTCCACGCTTTGGTTCTTGAACAAGCACACAGAACCGTCATCATCATTGGGCAGCTGGCCCTTCAGCAAATGACCGTAAAAGGCGAGCAGTACTTTGTCACACAACGCGTTGCATTTTGGTAACGACTGCCTCAAAACGGCACACACAAGCGGCCAGCAAGAATCTCGTGCGGCGCCTCCTGTGTGCAAGCCAACGTCACTCATTCCGCCTCGAGGCAAATGCCTCGCACACCTGCCTGGCTGCTCGTGGGCGTTTAGCTGGTCCATCGTCGTACGCACGACAGCCACAAGGAACTGAGGGGTCTTCTGATGGCCAATGCCACCGCCACCTCCATTGGATGCAGCGCCACGTGCGCTACCTGTGATTTCCTTCGCAGCTGCCATCGCTTCCTCCAGTTTGGACTGGAATCCGGCAAGTGCTTCACACGAAACGCTTCCGCAGCTGAGCACGACATGCTTGGTAGGGACAGCACTGTCCACGCATTCCTTCGACAGCGGTAAGAAATGGCGTGTCCATTCCCATTTGTCAAGCGCAAGCACACGCAGCGCCACAGTGTCCACGCCGAGTTGCTCGGCTTGCAAGACACCGCCGTACTCTGGGAACCACTGCAGTGTCCAGATCGAGCCGACGACCTTGTCCAGCGACGACTCACCGCTGAGTTGCTCCCAACCGCGCTGAAGGTGTAAACGCTCACGCGGAGAGAAAGAATCGAGGCGCGAGCCACGGTCATCGTGGTGCGGATCCAAATGGACTGCGGGCGAATCGTCGAGGTCTTCACTGAGACGCTTGGACTCCTCACCGTTTACTTGCTCGCCAACGATCTCCGCGACACACTCGCCCAGCGCATCGCGTAGCCGATGGCAAAGTCCTTCCGTTTGTGTCGCGCTTGGTCTTTGGTTCTTGAACCTGAACATAGCGCGCAACAATTCCGCATCTGCTGGCGGCCCCATTGTTCTCTTGATCCTGTCATTCTGCGTTGCCTGGACGATGACTGGGACACGGTGTGTGGTGTGTGGTCAACATTTTAGCCAATGGACATGAATCAATTCATATTTTCAGCCAATCGATAGTTTTTCGGAATTGTTGGTAAACTTGGAGGAAGATTTGGGCAAGAAACGAAAAAGCAGAATAGAATGGGACGCTACACGACTGTGCAGACGTACACGGACCAAGACGCCAAGGTCGCCGCGATCACATATTCATCAGCATCTGGATCGAACGATGCAGCTGCACAGGAGGTCGCTGCTGGCGATACGGGGCCGCAGCCTGTGAAGAGCTCTGGTGGGGATGCTGCAACAACCAAGCCTCGCGAGGATTCATACAATGCGAACCGCGTGGACAACGTGTCTGGCAGCAGTGCCGGGTCCGGTAGTGGGGACTTCCACATGTATCGTGCGGCAAGAAGAAGGTATGGTTGGTTTGGTTGCGAGTATTACACACGTGTGTGTATGTGGGTAGTTTCATTTGTTAACTTTGTGTTGGGTTGTTGTTGTACAAAAGGGAACTTGATCGTGTGACCAAGATGGAGACGGACTATGCCAAAAAGAAGGAACAAGATGAATTTGAAACAAAGCGGAAGCGTAATCTGGAAGAGTTTGAGTCCCGTGCTGCCAAGCGAGCGGAAAAACGCCGCCGTCGGAAGGACCGCGCGAAGGAGCGATCCATGGACGAACCGCTCAGTGACGGAGAGCAACAAGACCACCATGGCGACAAAATTGCTGAGAAAGGCGCCGGCGCCAGCGCTACCGTTGCCAGTACAAGCGATGATGTGCTGCCGGAGACACCTGGTGGTGTCCCTGAGATAGCAAATGACGGTTCGTTTCTTGCGCGTATGCTGGCACTCCAGAAAGCGCAAGAGAAGCAAACCGATCCCAAGTCGAAGTAGAAACGGCAATGTACTGGAATGGAATACTGTCGTATTGATATCCAGTGGATACTTCGACATTTGCGCTTTGATAGTATCCTATGGATTTCCTTACATGATGAGGTGGTTATTGTCAATGTGCTGCAACTGATTGGATAAAATAAATATTTCTCCACATTTTTCTCCAATCAAGTGCATCTCGTTCAAATCAAAAAGGGCACCACACAAGAAAGCCATGCGACAAGGCTACGCAAATGGCTGCGCAACATGGCTGGCGCCACGTACTGGTCATGCTACTTCAACACCCATTAACGGTGGTATCTGCCATGGCACACGGGTAGTTTTGGCGGTTGAGGGTCCCGCTCTCATTGCCTCATTTCTCTCGGCATTGTCTCGTCAATCATGGCGGACGAAGAACGAGACGACGAAGTGTTACGCGCCGTCTTCCGGTTCAAGAATCAACGACCTTCGGTGACGCAAACAGAAACGTTTTGCCACCAGCTAAGAGATACGCTGGGCAGAACCGTCAACAAGCTCATTGAAGAAGACCCCGAGAATTCGGACTTGCGTGATCACGATGGCGAGAGCGTTTCTTATTTGGACCCGCTCAACGATGATCGCAGCACACCGTTGAGCTGCTTCTCTGCAGACGAACGCGCGCGGCTCCAACAAGGCTGGCAGCAGCTTTATGGCGCACCCCCGCATCCCCAAGTCGGTGCAGTGTGGACGATCCGGTGGTTCCCACAATACGCTGCCGTACTACAAGCGGAACAAGTCGCTGTGGACACTGTGGCGCTGCGTGTGCTCGCACTGGATAACTGGGGGTGGACACGGCATTTGTTGCCGTCCGGAGAAAGTGTGGACAGCGCTGTTCCATCGACCCACGTGGTTCTCAGTTGTGGTTGTCTGCCGGCCACGGCTTTGTCAGCCTTCAGCGGCCAACTGACCGTCGCGATAGCCGCTGCCAAGCTATGCCCAGGAAGCCAACGCAGCGCTGCGATGAACTCGACTGGCAATGAGAAGTCGGGACATCAGAAGACTCCCCAGTTTCTTGTATCTGTGGTTCGCAAGGCGATCGACAAGGTCGCAAATGAACCTGAGAGGAATGGTGTGCATCTTCCTCGTGGAGGAACAACCGACGTGGGCTTGCATACGGGTGGTGCGGCGCGAGACACATGCTGGCCGCTTGTGTGTGCGGCAGTGCGACAAGCGCTTCCGCCGTGCACCGCGCTCGGCGATAAACTGCTTCTCTCCTTCCGTGGGAGTCGATTGAAACGAGAGATTCGCCACTTGGTTGCCACTTTGCATAGCGACCAAGATAAGAGTGTGCGGTCCTTTTGGGGTCGCGTTGATACATGTTTTGAAATGCTTGAAGCGATCGTTACCCGCACAGTCCAATCGGTCGAGCAAGGCTACAACGGCGTGAGTGTCTTGGAGAACTGCCAACGAGTGCGAGGGGAAATGGACCGCGTTGTGGCAGCGTGGAACCAGGCCAGTGCAGCTGCGTATCGGCTTCCAACGGTTCGACCTTGTCAGGGAAAGCCAGCGGCTCAATTCCCATCGTTAGCGTCTCCAAACCAGCAGCTCTTTGACAAAGATATCCGGGATTCGACTGGTGGTGGGTCGGTTGATTCGTGTGCTGCCACGGCACGTGAGTACGCGTTTATTGACGACGCCAGAACGTGCTCGATAGAAGATTTGTTGGTGTACGTGGACTCGGTGAAGCCACAGGACTACGCCAAGACACTACTGGGCTTGCGTCTCGTTGAAGACGTTTTGTACCAGCAATCCGAAACACTTGTGAATCGATCGGTCACATCATCCGATGAGTCTGATTCTGCATCAATACTGCGACTGGTGACGTGGTATCGCGACCATATGAAGACACGGCAAACAGCAGAGGACGGCAGTCTGCCATATGTGCAACAGCAAAGCGTGTATGTGGTTCTTTCGTGGATTGGCATGTGCCTTTCTCACCGCCGTTGCGCGATCGATTTTGACGATTTTGCTGAGTTTTGTATTGCACTCGATTGGCAGCGTCTGGAAGTATGTGTATTGAATGAGCGCTCTGCTCGCGAGGCATTGCTCCGCGTAGCCACGTACATTCGAGACTGGAATGAGAGCACGGCGTCACCGATGGCAGCGTTTGATTTGTCCAACCACGAAGGTACCATCGCCCTGGCGCGTTCCATGAGCCAATCGTTGCCAGTGTATAGCGACATGTACGACAGCATCCATCAGCGGTGGCAGAGTGGATGTGAATCCACGTGGACGGAAATTTCCCAACGCAAGGAGGAGTTGCAAACTGTTCGCCAAGAGATCTCCCAGTACGAGAGCGAACTCCGCCAAGCGAGACGTGAGCTCTCTGAAGAAGAGGAGTCACTGCGAGAAACATGGCACCAGAACAATTCCGAGCCAAGAGTCAACAGAAATGGGTACACGTACTACCGTCGTCCCCCGCGGCGTTTCACCAACTGGAAAACTGGTCAGCTCACCAGTACGATCAATCGCCTGACAAGCTTGATCTGCCAGAAAGAGACCAAGCGAGACCGGCTGCGGCGTATGCCAGAGTTTCTGGTGAATCCGCTTCCGTATGAGAGAAACGATGCGCTTGAGGTGTTGTTCCTTCTGGCGCCTCCAGAGAACGTGGACATCTTTGCAGAGTTGAGCTGGCGAGCACAGCGCGCACTGTACCCGTCCACGACATCCACATCCACTGCAAGCATCGCCGTCCGACCGCCTGGATCGGTCACGTGGGCTCAGCATTTCGAGTCGCATCGGCGTGGGTACACGTTGTTGTCACCTGCCAAATACGCCATCGCGTACCCTGGGCAACTCCATGTTCCGTCGTCTTTTGGGCTATCAAGCATTGACGACGTCGCATCACAAGCTTCGTTTGTGAGCACGAATGCGTGGTTCCCAAGTGCTGCAGGCTCGATGATTCTATGGCGTGATGCGGCCTGCCAAGGCGCGTGGACGAATCCGTTCCTTGTAAGCGCACGGGCCTCTCGTCGTCTCTTCACGCCTCAGTTGTTGCCAGGTGACAGCGGCTACAATTGGCAATGGGCGGTCACTACTCCTGACGCCACTGCGTTGCAGCGTGGCAATGAAGTGTACGCGCAATGGGGGGAAGCAGTCGGTAGTGCTGAGAAAAAGCAAGGCATCCTGGAGTTCTGTTGTCGTGGTGCGATCCGCGCGTATCCAATTCAGCAGCTGCGCCGGATTTTTGCAAACGTGGACGCCGATACGATCACGTGGTCAGATCCAACTGTGGGGATCATATGCTGTACCAAGTTGGTGAGATTTCCGAGCCACGTGGACCAGATTTGTTGGGCTTCGCGTGGCATCAAGATCTGGATGACAAAGACACAGTCGACGCGTTTTGTGCGGTTGTGGATCGACTCGTCCAGACACTGGACCATTCCCCACGCCGCTGGAATTGCCTGTCTTTTGTGAGTGGACTTGTTGGGTTCCTGTGCCAGTACAGCGACGACGCCAAGCCTTGCGTGGCCACACTGGCGAGGATGGCACGCCGTTGGGCAGTGGAAGTCTCGAAAGAGTGGCGCCGTGACGGGATCTCGGTCGCCGAGCGGGTAGAGCTACGCTCGCGCGAGTGTATCTTGTACGGATACGGCGCTCTTTGTTATGACCGCCACTTGGGCCCACTTCTTGATGATGAAAATGTGGAAGACTTGTGTGAGCTGCTGGTGTTATTCCACAATGCACAATTGTTTGCCAGCGACGAGACGAGCAGCTCCTTGGTTCATTCTCTTGCTTGTCAAATTGACACGATGATGGCGGCTCGAGTCGCTCAAGTGGAAAAGTATGTGAAAAGCTGTGATGATCCTCACAAGCTCTTGACTCGATTGTGTCAGCTTTCAAACAGCAATGTTCCAGATGATCTCGAGTGGAAGAGCGTATCCGTCAGTGACCATCGATATCAGTCGTGCTGCTATACCACGACAGACGAGTCGACACAGACGACCTACTTGCTCAATCTGTTCACAGGTGCCGTGGTGACCAATGGGCGGCTTCCTGGCGGCTTGCCACAGTCGATTCGTCGCCTGCCATTGTATCAAACTCTGTTTGGCGACCATGACTTTGAGGTGACTTGTGTCCACGATGTGTACAAGTCCACAAACAATTTGCAGTCGAGACGGTACCATTTCCGTGTCACGACCGAGCTATTGGTCGAAGAAGTGGTGGACGACGGCAACACCACGTTACAGCTCTGTTCCAGTGCGTGGCGTGGTCGACTGGAACGGGTGCTTCCACTGAGGCTGTTTGAGTTGTATTCCCATTGGTTTTGGGTGGACAGGAACGTCGTGCTCTTGCGCAAGCCGTGGATCCACAGCACAGAGGTGTACTTTATCATAACATTTGACAACGAGGAAGGCGAAGACGACGGCGACCACCACGCAGCGCGTTGCTTTGAAGTTCCACGCCAAGATACCGCGCTGCCATACGACCAATTGATGCAAAAGCTTGCCCAATACGCAGTGTTTGTGGTCACTGAAAATGGTCTCTTGAACGTATTGGCCAAGTTTGAAGACAACCAATACGTCCATACCATGGAGCTTCCCACGCGCCAGCTTGAAGTCTTCTTGCCTCGTTTTGGGTTACGTTTCCGACAGGATCCAACAAACGGCCAGCTCGCGTCAGTGAGCCACCGTGGGTTTGTGTTGAGTGCCACGCAACAACTCACAAGTGGCCAGATGCCACGCTTCCGACAGTATCTTTTACTGGAAAAGCCCCACGCGGCCGCTGGTACCGAGCGCCGCATGCTTCTTCCTCACGGTCCGTTGGCACTGCAAGGCACGCATGGCTCCTCAGCGTGGGTGGAGATTGAGCTGCCCAGTGATTCCACAGCGGTGATCGCGTACTTGGCTGTCGATGAACAGCCTCGTTTGAAGCGGTGGGTCCCCGATTCGGTCGAAGCACGGCTCCAATTGGCTGCGATTTATGCCGCAAGTGGGAGCTTTTTGCCGTGGGAAGACGTGCGAATGACAGGCGGAGAAGCTGCGCTTCAGTTGCTTCGTGGATGCGTGCCCTCACGACCGTTTTCTGATCGTGCGATGGACTATTTAGTATCGATTTCGACCCATTTTGCCTTTCGCACGCCTGTTTTGACGCTTCTTGTCGCGTTGCTTGTGGAAAAATCGCGTCGGTTGGGCTTTTTATTTGGTTTGCCATCGCAAAACACAGCAACAGCAAGAAGTACCATTCGCATTGACGATGCGCTGGATGATTATCGCAACCAACAGAGAAATCCAGATACAGCAGCGAGCAGCTCGAGTCGTCAGCGGCTCACACCAGTGGAAGAAAGAGATTTGTTTGGCTCGGTCACGGCCGCGGAGCTGTGTCATGCGAGGGCGTACGCATTGCGAGGGGAAACGATCGAGCTGGACGACAAGACAGTGACCACAAACGGCGATGGCACGGGCCGTATGGCAGAGTATGAAAGCGCGTTGATGGCACTGGTTGGCTCAACGCAAAGTGACGTCACCGACCACCAAGCAGACCAACCGGTTTTCCCGTTATCACTGCATGGACGAAACAAAACTGGTGACAGGATGATGGACGAGCTGCGCGACAGCTGGCAAGTTTTCCATCGCCACAAAGCGACTGTGTCGCTGGTGGTCTCACCACTTGTGTTTGCAGCGCGGATCCATGAACATCTGGAGGCTGTGGAAGTGGAGCGCAAGCAGCTGGAGAAAACGCTCGAGCAATTCCTCGCGCAGGCGAGAAGTTCTGTCCGTGACCAATTTCTGTGTACAATTAGTCGCCACGCCACGATGACGCTTGTGGATGTGATGCAGTGTGTATTGGACGAAAACGTGTTGGTTCAGCTTGCTCCACGGCTTTCAGTGTCAAGCCGCAAGCGATGGCAAGAAGCGAGTCTTCAGTTGCTTGAATGGTGCGTTTTAGAAGACAAGCTGCGTCGCATTGTACAGAGCGGATCCAAAGACCCTCGCGTCATCGAGGAACTTCAAAACACACGCAAGTGGAAGTCGCAAGAGTACCCGTACTGGCTGGTCTTTGAAGTGGAAGGAAGTCTCCAGATCCGCCACGAGCAATTTGTGATCGCCAAGCATTTACTGGACAACCCAGGAAGTATTTGCCAACTCAATATGGGCCGTGGCAAGACCCGTGTGATTCTGCCCATGTTGTTCCTGTACTACAGCTACCATGCTCGTGGCAAGTCCACGACTGCGCGGGTCGCGCGTGCGCATTTCTTGACCCCGTTGCTCAGCGAAACGCGCGAGTTTATGTGGCGCATGCTCACGTCGGGGGTCTTGGCGTTGCCGTTTGTAGAGTTGCCATTCAATCGCAGTTGTTCCCTTGGTCTCCACGAACTGAAAATGATGCGGCACGTCATTCGTGAAGCGAAACGGAATGGTGCGGTGGTCATGCTCGCACCGGAACACCGTTTGTCACTGGAGCTCAAGCGTGTGGAGCTAGCTCGGCGAGCAAGTGACCAGAACAACGGCAACGACAGCGACGAGGCCAAGCTGGTTCGAGTGCTGGACGACGTTCTCCAGGGACATCAGTACATTGACGTGTTTGACGAAAGCGATGCGCTTTTGCATCACGGGTACCACCTTGTCTACGCCGATGGCGCGTCTGCTCCACTAGACGGTGGCTCCAATCGCTGGCTGGCGGCCGAGTCTTTGCTGCGTGTGCTTGGCAGTGAGAAAAGCCAGCGCGTCCAGCATGTGTTGAATCAGTTTCCAGCGTTGTGGAGTTGCCAGCCAGAGTATCGCGAGCGCTGCAGTGGCGGCAACGGTGGCAACGGTAGCGGAGGCGGGATTTACAATGGATTTCGACTCAGCGTCCCTGAAGCATCGGCTGTGGGAGGTGACGAGAGCGATGAGAGCAGACACGGAGCCCGTGACGCGTTGCGCATTGCGCTGGTCAATGACCTGATCGACCACGCGCCATTTGATTTTGAGTGGCTTCGCGTGCTTGGCTCGAGCAACCAAACCACACGGGACACACTGGTGGACGTGCTCACAAACGCAGCGATCGATACAAACGATGCGATGCGATCCATGCCTGTCGCGATCTGGAACGTGGAGCAACAAGTACTTGCGCTGCGTGGACTACTAGCATTTGGCGTGCTTGAAAATTGTCTTCAGAAGCGGTACCGAGTCGAGTACGGCCATGCGCCACCAGGGTCACGACCCAAGGCCATCGCGATCCCGTACCAAGCAGCCGATTTGCCTGCTGAACGGTCCGAGTTTAGCCACCCGGACGTTGGCATCACACTCACTCTGTTGTCATTTTACCACTCGGGACTCAGCGATACGCAGCTTCACCGTGCCTTTGAAGTGCTTCTTTCTTTGGACCCGTCCGAAAGTTCTCGATACTACTCGGAGTGGTTTACCAGTGTCGAGCCTTCGATCAGGATGGCACCACGCGAGAAGCAAATGCTGGCCAAGATTGAACATGTGAGTCTGGACAGTCTCCATCAGTTTGCAGTGGTGTGCGATTGCTACCGGTACGCGGTCGAAGTGATCAATTTTTACGTCAATTGCTGTGTGTTTCCAAGCGACACGAGGCAATTTCCTGGTCGGCTCTCACGCAGCGCATGGGATCTTGTGCGTGGCTCGGTCAACGTTGGCTTTTCTGGCACAAAAGACACCCACTATTTGTTACCACTCGCCGTCACACAGCGTGAACCAGATGAACCAGTTTTACGGGGCACGAATGGCAAAATGATTCAGCTTTTGCTGGATGCGACCCACGGGTTTGAGCCATTGACAGATGCCACGCGAGAGAGCAGCAAGGACGACCAGACAGAGACAGGACAAGTGACGTTGGTGCCACTGGCGTGTTGGCAATCGTTGCTGCGACTCGCTGTGAAGAAACAATGCCACGCGTTGATTGACACGGGCGCGTTGCTCGCCGGTGTGTCCAATTACGAAGCCGCCCAGTTCTTGCTGGCTCAGCCTGGATTTGAGTCCCAAGGTGTGACGGATTATGATACACGTCCGCAATACGATGCCTGGGTTGTGGTCGAAAAAGACCGCAATATGGTCCATTACCACAAGAACTCGTCGTTGCGAGAAAGTGATACGTTTGTGTTGTTTGACGAAGCAAGGGCGCGTGGCTCGGATATGAAACTACGCACAGAAGCGGTCGCGTTGCTCACATTAGGCCCAACGATCACCAAGGACAAGCTGATG
>JAADWJ010000844.1:0-11303 GCA_023336165.1 Pythium monospermum | reverse complement strand
AGCTGCTCAGATCGTATTCAGAAAAAAAAAAAAAAAAAAAATGGATTTTTTGTTTTTATTGTCATCGTGAAAACAAGTGCGATTTGTTTTTTTGTATTTTTTTTGCTGGAGGGAGGATTTGTTCTGGGGCTTTCCACCTTTCTACCGTACCCTCTATCCGATACAACTGACTCCTCATGGATATTGCCATCATCGACCTCAACAGACTCCTCCGCCAGGTCCTTCTCCGTATCAAGAGCAACAGCTACTTCTCCCTGCTGTGATCCATCCTCGGTGGTTCTTCCACGCTTCTTCTGTTCTGAAGTAGTTTGGGTCTTCTCCTCGCATCTCACAGTCTTCACTGGTGCTTGCAACGTGAGGTGCTGGGTGGCACGAGCGCTGGAACTGGCACAGAGGATGATATCGTCTCCAAGTCGGCGGGGAGACGCCAGGTATGGTGCCGGCAAACGTACAGTAGACGGCCAGTTGTATCGTATCTCAGCCGTGAGAAGAAATGCAGCGGCCGAGTCCAGGCTGATGCTGCCGACCAGCGAGGCGTTCGCATCGTATGGTACAATATCGCGCGCTTTGACTGTCGTCACTTGCTAGTCGTAGTCTTCGGTCTACAAAATTTGGCTTTCTCCGCCCATTCCACACATATAGAATGCGCTTCGGAGGTAGGACTCAGCACCCAAGAAACCATTCATGTCCTCGCATGCCCACTACAGTACTGAAGTCTTTTTTTTTTTTCATTTTTTTTTTTTTGGACTCTTTTTACGGTGTGTTTTTGTTTTCTTTTTTCTTTTTCTTTTTCTTTTTCTTTTTTTTCTTGCTATTTTTTTTTTGTTCTTCTTTGGACACCACCGTTTTTTTCTTCTTCATCAGGCCAAGCTAAGACGAGGACATTGGCAAAAAGGGTACGTAGAGTACGTACATGTCATCCCCCTAGTAGTACGGATGGAAGCCCCGGCCGCGTCCACGGAAGCCACCGCGTGGTGGGCCACGGCCACGTCCACGGCCACGACCGCCGCGCATGCCGCCACGGCCACCACGTGAGAAGTTGAAGCCACGAACGTTCTGTCGCTTTGGTGTGACCTTGAGCTGGCGGCCACGGAAAGTCGTATCGTTCAACAACACGGCGCTTTCCACAGCATCGCGGGTCGCAAACTCAATGTACGCGTATCCCTTTGGTTGGCCCGTGAACTTGTCACAAAGGATCGTCACGCGGTTGATGGTGCCACACGACTGGAACAACGCCTGCAGTTCTTCTGGCGTGGCACCGTAATCCACTTGGCCAATGTACACCGAGTTTTCATCCAGCGCAAGCGCCGCAGCAGCCGCTGCAGCGGCGGCATTCGCGCCACCTTGGAGCTCACTGAGCGAGCTGGTCGTATTTTTGCCCATCTGGGACTCGACTTGGGACTGCATCTCTTGAAGCTTGGCGGCTTCCTCTTCCATTTCGCGAACGCGGCGCTTCATGTCTTCAATCTCCGCGTCCACGTCACCGCCAGCGTCCGCAGACGCATCAGCGGATGCAGAAGGTGCATCTCCAGCGTTTTCGTGCTGTAGCTGCTGAGCTTCCGCTTCCAGGTTGTCTAAATCCACATGCGCGTCGGTCATTGTTGACGTCAATGTTTGTGTTGGTGATGGCTTTTTTGGATGGAGCGCTTTGCACAGTTTCCCCCAGTGGTTTCCTTGGGTGTTGAGGTTTATCAATTTGGCAAAAACCTCGTCTAGGTTAAAACTAGTTGGGAAAATAGACACGCTCTAATCTGTATATTACTCAAATAGGCTTAAGCCCGAGAAAAAGCGCTTTTTGTTTTGGGTTTTTGCAGTTCATGATGAGAAACAAGTTGCCTTGGTCAGAAAAATGGCAGTGAAAGTGTGGATCCATGTGGACAACGGCGATGGCGACGAGCAGCGCGTGTGCTGGTACATGGGCACATCGGACATCATGATTGAAAATGCGATACGCATGTTATTGCGCTTGCCGTCGAGTACAAGGTTTCTTCTTCGTGACGCTGACGGCGATCTTGTCCCCGTGTCGGCCACGGTGCCGCATGGCCAAGTCTACCAGCTTGTCGCAATAGACCAAGATGGAGTGACAGCGGCGGACCATATTTCAGGTACAATATCGTCTTATCATTTGATGGACGATGATGATTCAACCACAGAACAGCAGCCCCCGCATCCAAAGCGCCGCCGCCGCCGCCGAATAGCGAATGGAGCTGCAGCAGCCAGCCATACCACAAACGACACAGTCGAATTCCCCGATGATTCCGAGCCAAGTGGACACCAGCCGCTCACGACGCAACAAGATTCTTCTATAGCAAGCTTCATCTCTCCACAGCCAATCACATCAGCCGCGCCACCAGCAAATCGACCGCGCTCGATTGTCCACCTTGTCCTGCGGTTCCTGGAGACATTTACACGCCCGATTTCAAACGACGACAACGTCAACTTTATCCCCAGTACAGGCGCGTATGCTCTCTATGCGCTTTATATCAGTATGTTCACGGATACGTCGTACCATCCGAAAAGCCAAAATGCGTTTTACAAGATGACCTCGACGCAAGGGAAAGTGGATCGGCAGCGGGTCATCCGCCATTACCAACATGTCACCCGAGAAGAACTCGAATCCGACGATCCATATGTTGGTGTAGTCGCTGAGTACGTAGTATGCAAGCCAGAAGGAAAGGGCTTGCTGCTACGCAAATACGTCCACGTACCCAACGATATCTCGGCGTCCGAGCTTGTCCGAGCGTCCTCATTCGTCCACGTATTGGACCTGGACCCACAGAAAGTCGTTGCGCAATATCTCGCCTTCGTTCGAGGCTTTTGTCCGATCTCCAGGGCAGTCTTCCAGTCGCACACCAAGACGACCATGTGAAAAGAACCCACGACCATTTCTCAACTTTTCAACTTGAGGCCACTTCAACTCACTCGTCCACGTACTGGGTCATTTTTGATTCGCCAAAATGCAATGTTGTGATTTTCATTTCTACCAATCCTACCATGCTATTATGGTTGAGGTGCATTTCATTGGCCAAAATCGTATCACACACCTGCAGCCACGTGGCCTTGTTGGCGTTTCGCGAGCCTGCATCACCAACTTTTTGGGGTTGCCAAACCAAAACGCCAACACATTCGAGAAGTGTGCCAACGAAATCCACATCTTCCACATTGAGCGCGGGTTGCTTTGAAAGGAAAGGAAAGGTGAAGAAACGTTCAAAAGGTAAAACAATGAAGCTCTTTGGTGCGTTGATTGCCGCGCTTCTCGCGGTCGCCGGGCTCACCGGACCGTCTGTGGTCTCCGCGAGTGTCGCTGGCGTGGACTTTGGCGGCGAGTTCTTCAAGATCGCGCTTGTGAAACCCGGAACTCCATTTGAGATCGTCACGAATGTCCACAGCAAACGCAAGACCGAAACCATGGTCGCATTTGACGGCGACGAACGCTTGTATGGCGCTGACGCCGCGACGGTCGGCGTGCGCAGGCCGCAGACTTGTTATGCGCAAATCCGTCGCTTCTTGGGCACCACCGTGGACGATCCTGCGATCGCATCCTTGATCCAAGATGAATATTTCCCGTACGAGTTGAAGCAAAATGAATCGCGCGGTACGGTCGCGTTGCAACACGACAACGGGCAACTGTTCAAATCCGAAGAACTGGTCGCGATGGTGTTCACCCACGCGCGTCAAATCACCGATGCATTCGCACATGCGCCTGTGAAAGACTGGGTCGTGACTGTGCCTGATTTCTTCACGCAGGCGCAACGCCAAGCCATGCTGGATGCTGCGGAAATCTCTGGCGTGCGTGCGCTTTCGTTGATCAATGAAAACACCGCGGCGGCACTTCAACTGGGGGTCCACTCGACGTTCACGGAGCCACGACGCGTCTTGTTTTACAACTTGGGCTCGACATCTCTTCAAGTTTCCATCGTGGAATTCAGCAGCCAAGTCGTGCCTGATGGGTTCAAGAAAAACAAGACAGTCTCAGCTTTTGAAGTGATCAGCAAAGCCTGGGATGCCACTTTGGGAGGCGCAAAATTTGATTTGCGGCTCGCCGACTACTTGGCACAAGAATTCAGCGCCAAGATCGGTGAAGATGTGCGTCAAATTCCACGTCCGATGGCTAAAATCAGAGCGCAAGCCAAGAAAACCAAGCTCGTGCTGAGTGCCAATGAGAATATCCCCGTCGTGATGCAGTCGTTGCACAAAGATATCGATTTTTTCACGTCCATGACCCGCGCCAAGTTTGAAGAAATGTGTTCGGATCTGTTTGCTCTCGCAATGAAGCCAGTGGAGCAAGCGCTTGAAAAGTCAGGCTTGACGGTCGACGATATCCATGAGGTTGAAGTGATCGGTGGTGGTGTGCGGATGCCAAAAATCCAGCAACAACTGAAAGCGTTTTTCACAGGAAAAGATCTTGGTGTCCACTTGAATGGCGATGAAGCCATGGCTTTGGGGGCAGCTTTCCATGCGGCCAACTTGAGCAATTCGTTCCGAGTGCGCCACGTGGGCATGACCGACTTGGCGTCGTACCCTGTCGGCGTGCGCCTCGTGGATTTGGATCAAGATGCCTCTGCAAGTACAGGAGAGGCGGAAGAAAAGCACTGGGTCAAGCGTGCGTCTTTGTTCACCGAGACCAGCAAATTGGGACTTCGCAAGGCCGTGTCTTTTTTGCACGCGAAGGATTTCTCGGCCACTTTCCGGTACGACAAACCGTCTTCGTTGCCTGTCGGTGCCAGCAGCCACATCGCCAAGTACAACATCACAGGCGTGGAAGCATTCGCTGCGAAAATGAGTGAGAAGAACCTGGGCGAGCCAAAAGTGACGTTGTCGTTTGAATTAGACGGAAGCGGCATCGCATCGATCGCGAAAGCCGAAGTGACCTTGGAAGAAGAGTACGAAGTGGAAGTGGAAGTCAAGAAAGAAGGCAAGAAGTCCAAGGACAAGAAGAGCAAGAAGAAGGATGCCAAGAAGGACAAGGAGGACGAGAAGGAGGACGCCGACAAGGAGAAGGAGGATGAAAAAGATGAAGACGAGAAGGAGAAGGAAGAGCCCGTGGAGATGGTCAAGCAAATCAAGAAGAAGACCCACCGGGCGACATTGAGCGTCACGCACGCACATGAGAAATGGGACAAAGAAAGCGGCATCAGTGTGCTCCCCATGAGCGTGACCGAAAAGAAAGACTCGATGCGCATGCTACAGGAAATGGAACAAGCTGATAACCAACGCCGTGCCAATTTGGAAGCCAAGAACAAGTTGGAGACGTTTGTGTACACGGCCCGCGATACGCTCAGCGCGCAAGAAGAACAGTTCAAGCAAGTCACGACGCAGGACCAAATGGACCAACTCACAACCAAGCTGGAAGAAACCGAAGAATGGCTGTATGATGAAGGCGAGAAAGTCGATGCCACAGCGTACAATGGCAAAATCAAGTCTTTGGAGACGGATTTCAATGCGATTCTGTTCCGCATCCGTGAAAAGAAGCTGTTCCCAGAAGCCGTGAGCAATGCGCAAGAGTACGCGTTCAGCACGAAAGAGTTGATGGCCGAATGGGTGGAAAGCAAGCCCCAAGTCACCGAAGAAGAGCGCCAGGATGTACTGGACAAGGTGGACGAACTGGAAACGTGGCTGAGCGAGGCTCAACAAAAGCAAGCAAAAACCGCGGCCCATGAAAAGCCCGTGGTAACCTCCAGTGAAGTGGACAAAAAAATCCAAAGTGTCAAGAAATTGGTGAGCACGTTGGCCAAGAAACCGGTGCCAAAGCCAGTCAAAACGGCGGAGGAGGAGCAGAAGGAGGGAGAAGAGAAGAAAGCAAAGGACGGCGAGGAAAAGAAGGAAGAGAAGAAGGAAGACGAAGGAGCTGCTGCTGCTGATAAAGAGGAAAAGAAGGACAAAGCCAAGGAAGAGACGTCGGAGGATGACGGTGAAGATGTCCATGAGGAGTTGTAGACGTGTAGAAACACACAAAAACAGATAAAAAGCGAACAATTTACACAGCAACAAAAGAAACATCAAAACATACTTCAAGGATACAGCACTGTCCAGTGTGCCAATGAGAGACAAATTGTTTTCAATTCATGAGAACAAAAAAATACTTTGATAGATCTCTCTCATTCTCTCATTCTACAACTGTTTCTTATTCTTCTTAGATGGAACTCCTGGCGTCGCGGTGGACCCACGCCGCTTGTTGGAAACACGAAATTGCTTTTCTGCTGTCTTGAGTGATTTGCCTACTCAAACAAAAAATAATTATTAAATAAAGAAATATTGCTTCCCACAAAAAAAATAAAACAAAATCCCAAACTTCACCCCCACCTTTGCTGATTTGTGCAGCGGGCGTGGCCGCATCCGTGCCTGCCATGGCGCCACCGGCTGCTCCGGCTTGAATCGCTGCTGCCGCTGTGGCGCTTGTATCTCCTCGTCGCGCCGTCTTGCGTGTGGGCAACACGGGCGTCACAGGCGTGTATTCTTTCCCCGAGAGCGCCATGTACCGGTCTTTTAATGCCTGCACATCCATTTGCTTGGCTGCCAAATGCTTACGAAGCGAAAGCAAGCCAACGGCATCTTGTCGCAGCGTATCAAACAGTTCACAGGCCAGTTTGGTGGGCATCGGACGTTGCGGAATGCCCATTTCGTCCAGCAAAAGATCCATTTTCTTGAGCATTTTGGCACTGAGTGAAGAGCTCTTTTGGGATACTGATGACGTTTGCTGCTGGGAAGGCAATGCCAGCGTTTGGCTGCGCAAGAAGACGCCCTTTGGGTACTCGCGGTGGATTTTGTAGGGCAAGTCGGCCAGTTCGTGTTTCTTTTTTGGATCCACTTTGACCGACACTTTTTTGAGCTGTTGCTCGACCACACGGAGCTCTTCGGTCAGTCGACGCACTTCGTTTTCGTCTTCCATGGAGCGTGTGAACGCTTGCTCCAATTGCCGCTTGCGATGCCTTTCGTACACGATATTGAAACGGTAGTATCGACTTGGCGTGGCGGAGGTGTCCTCTGTGGAGGAGGGGAGCACATGCCCAGCTGCCGCTTCGGCTTTGACAGAGGCTGGTGGAGGAGGAAGCTTGGCACTTGCTTCCGCAGGGGGATTCGTTGGCATTGCTGATAGAGGATCAACTCCTTCTGCAGCCACAGCCACCACCGCTGGTGGCATTGGTGCCTGTTCTGGCTTCACCTCCTTGGCGCCTTTCTTTGTCTCTGCCGTCGCTGTGCTTTCGACTCGATCTCGGTACTCCGAAACAAGTCGTGCGACTTCATAGTACCGGTACTTGATATCTTCCACCGACCGTGGATCCTTTGACTGCGCCTTTGCGATCGCGTGGGTATTGTACTTGTCGGCGATGACGATCCACCTCAAATCATGGCGGTCACAAAGTGCCATCAATAAATCGCTTTCTTCTCTTGTCCATTGTGTAGCGACCAGTGGGTCCACATGGTTGGCCAGCACGGCGTCATACTCGTCATCGCTGTACCTCACCACGTCGCACTTGATATTGAACCGTGAAAAGACATACTCTGGCACTGGGTCAATATGGGCCTTGACCCAGTGGGTCAGTGTGAGCCCTCCATTCATGGGTTCTTGTTCGCCCGCGAGCTCGGCGCGCGCTGGGTTGTGGAAGGCCTTGCGAAGCCAGTTGACTGCAGGGCGGTCTTTGCGTTCTTTCCATTTCTGTTGCAACGTGAGCTTGTTTGCGCCTGGGTACAGCGCGTGGTTCACGCGGTGGTTGCTTTCCAAGAGCTCCAAGACTTCGCGTTGCATACCGGTCAATTTTTTGGGCTTTTTGGGTTTGCCTCGCGCGACAGCGCCACCCGTGGGCTTGAGATGCTCCAGTTCTTTCGCGACGGCGTCATTTGGGCCGCTCGTGGCGCTGCCGTTGCCGCCAGAGCCGCCCAAGCCGCCGAGGATCTGTGCGACGTCGCCCATCACGAATTGTTTTTTTGTTGTTGTGGAGGAAATTCGTGTTGTTGAGGGGCCAGTAAATAGGTGCAGTTTAGTACGACTCCCGAATATCCTAAATCAGTGGATTTCCACCATAAGCAAGAATGACAAGTGCATGCGTGGTAGGTGCGGAACTGTGTACGTTTGATTTGTTCATTATCGCATTATCTAATGCGTTCCTGGTCGCTTGTATCTATCTACTACGGGCAACATATCTTCCACGAAAGCGCTGTGATCATACAAGGTTCGTGGTGGCCAATATCAAGGCCGTGGGTGGTTGGCTGAGGAAGCTGCATGTTCTGCCTGCACACTAATAGGCTGTGCTGATCAAAGATGCCATTCGAGCTTGAAGATGAAGATCTTTATGCTTGATCAGAAGAAGACCCGTTGGCTTTTTGCTCTGCTCCAGGGATGATTGGCCTGCCGGCTTTTTCCTGCTCCATCACGATCTCGTCTTGTTGCCATCGTCGCAATGTGTCGTTAAAGATGTATACACCCGAGACACCGCCAGCCAATACAGCCATGGCGATGTCCATCAGTGGCGTCGTGCGGCGCACACGCGGGCGAAGGGAGAACCCTTCCTTTTTCTTGCCAAACGCCATGATCACTTGCCTTGCCTTGGCTTGCTTTTGAAGGACGTTTGTGGTGGTCCAAAGACACTCACAATCAAGGTTCCCTCTCTAAAGCGATGGTGACGCCGGCGCGTCACAGAGTGGACCAACTGTACTGTAACCATGCGGTAAAGTGCGGACGTAATCACTCGCAATCACTCCGATGTTCCACCACATTCTCGAATCCGACCGTCAAGCGGTTATATAACCGCGCCAACGGTATCCAACTGAGTCGTCCGACCCAGATCAAACCAAATCAGATCCACGACAACAGCGGCTACAGTGTATTGCTGTATTGCCTCGATGAGCTATATTGCCCAGCAAGCACAAGGTCCTCCATGGCGTCCATAAAGTGCACGTCTTATCGGTATCCTTGCTCACTCGTGGCCAACAATGTCACCGACACGTCGGCGACGACACTTGCAACCGTCGGTGGCCTCCACAAGAAATCTCGAATGTATTCCATCTGCGACATGGTCTCGGATGCCGTAAATTACCGAATCGCAGAAATCTATGAGTGGCTCGCATTCTGCTAAGGTTTTACCTTTCCGAGGTTTTATTGCCTTCATTTGTTTGTTGCCGCTTGGCCCCCATGTTTTTTGTTGCGCCATCGTCACCAACTTTTTGGATTCCGTCGTTTTTTGCCAACGAAAAAGCAACCAAACTGTTGGTTCTTGACCAACAAACTCGTTTGCCAGTTATCAACCAGCGTCACGCTTGATACGTCAGTCACTCCATAGAAACCCCACCTTTTTGATCCAAAAATGCTCAGCAACGTGTTGCGCAAGTCGGTCGCCGCGCCTGCGGCGTCCATGGGCGCCAAGCGTATGCTCTCCACGGCTGCGGCCGGCGAGGTCATCGGTATCGATCTTGGTACCACCAACTCGTGTGTCGCGGTCATGGAAGGCAAGACCCCGCGAGTGATTGAAAACGCCGAAGGTGCGCGTACCACACCATCGGTGGTCGCGATCATTGACGGCGATGAGCGCCTCGTGGGCATGCCCGCCAAGCGCCAGGCGGTCACCAACCCAGAAAACACATTCTACGCCGTCAAGCGTCTCATTGGCCGCAACTTCCAGGACAAAGAAACCCAAGAAGTCTCGAAAGTGGTCTCGTACAAGATCGTGCCAGGCCCCAATGGAAAGGACGCGTGGGTGGAAGCCAAGGGCAAGAAGTACTCGCCGTCGCAAATCGGTTCCATGGTGCTCACCAAGATGAAAGAGACCGCCGATGGGTTCTTGGGCAAGTCCATCACGCAGGCCGTGGTCACTGTGCCAGCGTACTTTAACGACTCGCAGCGTCAAGCCACGAAAGATGCCGGGAAGATCGCTGGTTTGGATGTGTTGCGGATCATCAACGAGCCTACCGCGGCGGCGCTTGCCTACGGCTTGGACAAGGCCGATGGCAAGGTCATCGCGGTCTTTGACTTGGGCGGTGGTACCTTTGATGTGTCGATCTTGGAGATTTCCGGTGGTGTCTTTGAAGTGAAAGCCACGAACGGTGACACTTTGCTGGGTGGTGAAGACTTTGATGAAGAGCTGTTGCGGTACCTGGTCGCAGAGTTCAAAAAGGAGACCAGTATTGACCTTGCGGGCGACAACTTGGCCATGCAGCGTCTTCGTGAAGCCGCCGAGAAGGCCAAGCGTGAGCTCGATGGCCTCGCACAGACCGATATCAGTCTGCCGTTCATCACGGCCGATGCCACGGGCCCAAAGCACTTGAACATGAAGATCACGCGCGCCACGTTTGAGAAATTGGTTGGTAACTTGATTGAACGCACCATGGGGCCGTGCAAGAAGTGTGTCAAAGATGCTGGCTTGGACAAGAAAGATATCAATGAAGTGATCTTGGTCGGTGGTATGTCGCGCATGCCAAAGGTGCAACAGTCGGTGGAAGAATTCTTTGGTAAGAAGCCATCCAAGGGTGTGAACCCAGATGAAGTCGTGGCCATGGGCGCCGCGATCCAAGGCGGCGTGCTGCGTGGCGATGTCAAGGATATCCTGCTGCTCGATGTCACGCCACTGTCGCTTGGTATTGAGACCCTTGGTGGTGTGTTCACCAAGCTGATCCCACGCAACACGACCATCCCAACCAAGAAATCGCAAGTGTTTTCGACTGCTGCGGACTCGCAGACCCAAGTCGGCATCAAGGTGTTGCAGGGCGAGCGTGAGATGGCCTCGGATAACAAGTTGCTTGGCAACTTTGACCTTGTTGGTATCCCGCCAGCGCCACGTGGTGTGCCACAGATTGAAGTCACTTTTGATATCGATGCCAACGGAATCGTGAACGTTGGTGCGCGTGACAAGTCGACGGGCAAGGAGCAAAACATTATCATCCAGTCGAGCGGTGGGTTGTCGGATGCCGATATTGAGCGTATGGTCCAAGAAGCCGAGATGAACGCCGAGGCGGATCAGCAGCGCAAGGCCGTGATTGAAGCCAAGAACGAAGCCGATTCGATCGCCTACAACACGGAGAAGACGCTCAAGGAACATGAAGACAAAGTGGACAAGGAGACTGTGGAACAGGTCAAGGCCGCGATCCAAAACTTGCGAACACAGGCGGAAGGAGAAGATGCCGAGGCCATCAAGGCCGCGACCGAAGAAGTCACCAAGCTGTCGATGAAGATCGGCGAGGCCGTGTACAAGCAGGCCGGTGGTGGCGCCGAAGGCGGCGAGCCAAAGGACGAAAACGTCCACGACGCCGAGTTTAAGGACAAGAAGGAATAAAAAAAAAAATGTAAACCTCGTTTTTTTTTTTTTTTCTTT
>JAADWJ010000843.1:0-11314 GCA_023336165.1 Pythium monospermum | reverse complement strand
GATTCGCTTCGTCGTCACGCTCCTTGGAGCGAGCGGTGGTGCCACGGATGGCGAAGATGCCGTCAAGTGTGGCTCGGTCAGTTTCGCTGTTGCCAAGAAGAGGGAGACCAACCAAGAACGCTTGCCCCCACACACCATGCGCGCCGTCCTCAACACCTGTCGCCGCGCGGCGACTGCCACTGCCACTGCCAAGACCACCGCGACCAAGTCGCTTGGTGCGCGTGGCATCACCAATGAAAGCCGCGAGTGGGCGACCGCGCTGAACAAGCCGTTGGCCGAGACCGATCCAACTCTTTTTGATATCATTGAGAAGGAAAAGCAGCGCCAACGCAACTGCATCAGTCTCATCGCGTCGGAGGTGCGGATGCGCCTGCGCAGTTGGTTTGCTACACGCTGCTCGCTTACAAGAAATGTATTTCTTGCTGTTGTTGTTGTTGTTCTGTGTAGAACTTTACGTCCACGTCGGTGCTGGATGCGCTCGGGTCGGTCATGTCCAACAAGTACTCCGAAGGGTACCCTGGTGCTCGGTACGTTCATATGAATACACACTGCGTGTTACCTTCTTTCGTACCCCGGTTACTCATGTTCATGTGTGTGTTTACTGTAGCTACTACGGTGGCAACAAGTTTATCGATGAAGCCGAAAACTTGTGCCGCACGCGCGCACTGGAGGCGTTCAACTTGGACCCGGCGCTTTGGGGGGTCAACGTGCAGTCGCTTTCCGGGTCGCCAGCCAATTTCCAAGTGTACACGGCACTGTTGCAGCCCCACGACCGCATCATGGCGCTCGACTTGCCCCATGGCGGCCATTTGTCCCACGGGTACCAGCTGGGCAACAAAAAAATCTCGGCGACCTCGATTTTTTTTGAAAGCATGCCGTACCGGCTCAACGAAGCCACGGGCATCATTGACTACGACAAGCTCGAGGAGACCTCCGCGTTGTTCCGCCCCAAGCTCATTGTTGCTGGTACGAGTGCGTACTCGCGCAACATTGACTACAAGCGCATGCGTGAGATCTGTGACAAACAGAATGCCATCTTGCTGGCCGATATGGCGCATATCAGTGGCCTGGTCGCCGCCGGTGTCGTGCCGTCGCCCTTTGAGTACGCGGACGTGGTGACCACGACGACCCACAAGTCGCTGCGTGGGCCACGCGGTGCTATGATCTTTTACCGTAAAGGGCTCAAGAGTGTGGATAAGAAAGGTGTTGAAACGCAGTACGATTTGCAGCAACGCATTGACTTTGCCGTGTTTCCGGGGCTTCAAGGTGGTCCGCATAACCACACGATCTCGGCACTTGCGACGGCGTTGCACCAGGCGAAAGCACCAAGCTTTGTGGCGTACCAAAGCCAAGTGCTCAAGAATTCGAAAGCGCTTGTCGCCGAGCTCATGAACTTGGGCTACGAGATCGTGTCGAACGGCACGGACAACCACTTGGCGCTTGTCGATGTGAAAAAGTCGCGTGGTGTCGATGGCGCTCGCGTGGAGAGCCTCTTGGAAAACGCCAACATCGTGGTCAACAAGAACACGCTGCCAGGCGACAAGAGCGCGTTGGTGCCTGGCGGCGTCCGCCTCGGTGCACCAGCACTCACGACGCGTGGCTTCACGGAAGAAGACTTTGTGCAAGTCGCCCATTTTATTGATGAAGGCGTCAAGCTCGCAGCGCAGCTCAATGGCGAGATCGTCGCGAAAGGAGGCAAAAAAGTGAAAGATTTCAAAGAATACATCCACACGGACGCCAGTGCGATCGAGCGCGTGGATACGCTCAAGGGAAAAGTCACAGCGTTTGTGCGCCAGTTCCCAACCATTGGCTTTGAGACGGCCGACATGAAGTACAAGGATTAAGAGGAAGCCTTTGCGTTTCTTGTGGTGCACGGCATACGAGTACGAGTATATAGCGTGTGCTTTTGATCTGTGGCCTTTTATATTTTTCGCTTTTTTGTCTGTGTGTTGTCAGTCGGCGAGTGCGACGATACCGCTGGTCTCGTAGCAGTAAATCAGCTGCAGTTTGGTCATCTCGTCGATCGCGCGCTTCCCTTCTTCCACGCTTGGGCAACTCTATTCGATTAGTAGACCCCCACGCGTGAGCAATGCAACGGAGCGTAGATAACAAACACACAGAGATAATAAAAAATACAAACCTTGAGAAAGCCTTGCAGTTCGATGGTCTTGCGTGGGCCACCACTGGTTGGGTCGCTCATGAGCTGCTTGAACAAACGCGTCATCAAAGAGCCCGTGCTGGAGTTGGGTGCGAGCGTGCCCACCAGAGCGTGGAGCCTCTTGCCATGTGAGCCAAGCTGCTGTTGGATTTCCTCCGTCACTTGGTTGAGCTGTACAATTCATGGATATCCAGTCAGTAGTGGCGATTCTCCTAAAACAAAATTGCACTGAGGCGTAGAATACGTACATGGCCAATTTCGTCATCCAGCTCGGCCTTCTCGGCTTCGTATTGGTCTTTGAACGACGCCTCTTGGCTGGCCGCGATCGACGCGTTCGCTTCACGAAGCAATTCAACTTCACGGCGCAGACTGGTCACTTGCGGCAACAGCTCTTCTTCTTCGTCGTCTTCTTCTTCTTCGTCCTTGCCGTCTTGCACTGCAGCTGCTGCTTTGCTGGTGGCCTCGCGTTCCTTTCGCGGCGTCATGAGCCTCACACTGTGTTCTTCTTCTAAAACAGCAAATTCGTCTTGCAAATTTTTGATTTCGCTTGAAAACTGAGCAATTTCAAGCTGAAGACGTGCGTTTTCTTGTTCCGTGGTCTCTTTGGCTTGTAACGCGAGTTGTTTCATGGACTGGGTCGCACTTATCCGTCGTCTCTTGTGGGATTGCTGTGTGGCTCGCTCATCAGCGATTTGCTATCCAATCGCACACGCCCGTCAGTGTTGGCTTGTGCGATCCCTGGCCCGCTGTCTCAGTTGTATGGACAAGCGACATACCTGCATCAATGTCGCTTCTTGGTCTTCAAGCTCGGTCAGCATGCGCTTGTACTCCTCCTGTGTCACAGTTTGGCCATCCCAAAGGTAGGTTGAGCATAAACTGTGTATGGGGTACTGTTGCTGCTGCCGTTATTGTAGCACGGTACCTGCAGGTCCGTGTTTCGGCTCGACACAAGCTCGTGGAACTGTTCGGACCGCCGCCGCAATTCCTTTTCCAGTCGCGACTTGGACAGTTCCAAGCGCTCAGTCGCCTCCGATCCTGGACCATACAAATAAATATGAGTATGGAGTATGCACGTCCAGCGGTCCGTCCCCGCGGCATTGATGCTGTCATGTACCATGGTCAAAGAGCTCTTGGAAACGGGCGTGTTGGTCCCGTGGTGGGTTCATCGAGTCCACGGCAACAACAGCAAGGCGTGCTTTCTACTCCATTGAGCATTAGCAAATACAAATATGAGTCACTGTACTTGTGTAGGATGGGTAGATGAGTTTGCCGACATGACGTACCAGCACGGGAATATCTGTTGGTGCAAGTTGCTTCCGCATCGTGGTCACGAAGCCGCCGAGCATGAGGTCGGTACTTCGAAGCTGACATGACCATACATCAACGACACAACCGTTTAGCGAATTGTACAAGTCGGTCAACATGAGTGACGAGCTCTTTACCTTATCGCTACATGCTGCGAGTTGCAGCACGCACTTCAGCAGTCCGCCATCGACGTCGCCCATTTTCCTTCCGCAGCTCTTCGTTTTACCAATTCCCGCGCTTGTAGTCAAAAATGATTCAAATGGACGGTGCCAATTGGGTAATTATTTGCTTTAAACACGTCTACTCGCGTAAAATTAAATAGATTCAAACGCGTTAAGAACCCATTTTGGCTATTTATCCGAGTCGGGCTGTTGGCTCCGCAACATTGGACAAGCTGCTGACGAAAAATCACCATGGCCACAGGTGCGTGACGCCATCCGCTGCATTTGTACACTGCATGGAGCCTCAACCACTGCATGTATATGGCCAAATAGAGAAGGAATCGTTTCTTGAGACGCTGCGCACCAAGTTTTTCTTGCGTGGCAAGCAAGGTGTCGAGTCCATTTGGGGCCCGCCTTCGTCGTCCAATGACACGCGCCAGATCGAGCGCGATGAAGCCTTTGGCTCGCCACATGCCGACTTGATGGAGTTCAGCAAAGACGGCTCCAAGGTCGTGCTTGTGGACAACCAAGTCGGCTTCACTGTGCGCGATACCGAAACGTGCGTATTGATCTTTTCTTGTTCCACGTGACATTGTCAAAAAAAAAAAAAGTAACGTTTTCTGGGGGTTAACTGTAGATCGGATCAATTGGTGGAAGTCGCCAATGCGGGCATCCAAGCGATCGCGTGGTCGCCTCTTGGCAGCCACTTGCTTTCCTGGCAGCGGACACTGAAAGACTCGGAGCTGGGCAATCTCATCATTTGGAAAGTCGCCACGGGCGAAGAAGTCGCTCGTTTCAACCAGAAAAACTTTTCCAAAGAGGTACATGTCTATGTGTGCCGCACACCTTCTCTCCCTTCATCATAACAGAAAGGATGTGGACTCTCACCACGCTGCTTGGACGATGTAGGCATGGCCATCGATCGAGTGGAGCGCAGACGAGACCATTTGCGCGCGACAGAGTGCCAACGGCGTGCAACTGTACAACGGACGCGACCTCACCGCTGGAACGGTCGGCAAGATCGTACTGCCGGTATGAAAACATGAATGGCTTCTTCTCCAGTGAAAGTATATGGGGTGGCTAATGCTGGTGTGTGGATATCTTATAGAACTCGACAAGCTTCAGTCTCGCGCCAGGCCCACCACCATACAAGATTGCGCTGTTTGTGCCAGAAAAGAAAGGCAAGCCCGCGAGTGTCAAGATCTACCAGTTCCCCGGCCTGGAAACAATCGTGGCGTCCAAGAGCTTTTACAAGGCGCAAGAAGTGACCATGAAGTGGTCGCCCACGGGCTCGGCACTTGTCATCGAGACGCGCACCGATGTGGATACGACTGGCAAGTCGTACTATGGCGAGTCGGGGCTTTTTTTCATGCAAAGCGACGGCCAGTACGACTGCATTGTGCCTCTCACTAAGCCTGGCCCCGTCCACGACGTCCAGTGGGATCCAACAGGTCGTGGCTTTGTCGTTCTCGCCGGTGCGATGCCGTGTAACTCGACTTTGTACGATAACAAGGCGCTCCCGATTTTTGAATTCGGCGCGGCGCCTCGCAACCACGTGAGCTGGAGTCCGCATGGCCGCTTCTTGTGTATCGCTGGCTTTGGCAACTTGCGTGGCGATATGGATTTTTGGGACCGCAACAAGCTCAAGAAGATGGGCTCGGCCAACTCCAATTCGGCGACTTGCTTCACGTGGTCGCCCGACAGTCGGTACTTTTTCACGGCGACTACGTTCCCTCGTCTTCGTGTGGACAATGGGTTTCGAGTATTCAAGTACGACGGCGTCGGCCCAATCTACCAGGAAGACCGCGGTGAGCTGTACGATATGAAGTTCCGTCCAGCGCTTTCTGAAGTGTACCCGAACCGCCCTCAATCGCCTCGCAAGAAAGGAGACGAAGCCGCGGTGGTCGTGGAAGCACCGGCCAAGCCACAGGCGTACCGGCCTCCTCGTTCGTCCGGTGCGCTTGCCGCGCTCATGCGCCAAGAAGAAACCGGCTCGAAAAAGCTGGACCGCAACAAGTACGCGCCACCTGCGTCTCGTGCCCCCATTGGTGGAGCCGCGGCGGCTGCGCCAGGCATCCCTGGCATGGCGCCTCGCGCAATTCCTGGCATGTCGGCGGCGCCAGCCAGCAAGCCCAGCAAAAACTCGCGTAAGAAAAAGGCCAAGGAAGTCGAAGACGCCAAGGCGGCCGTCGCAGCTGTGCTGGGCATCACCACACCAAGCGATGCCGCCGACGAGGGTAAACCAGCCGCTGCTGCTGCTGCTCAGGCAGCGCCACCAGTGGTTGCTGTGGTGTTGACGGAGGAAGAGAAACAGAAAAAGATCAAGGCAATCAACAAAAAGCTCAAGCAAATCGACGAGATCAAGGCCAAGCAAGCCGGTGGCGCGACACTGAACGACGACCAGCAGCTCAAGCTCAGCAACGAAGTGGCGCTGCGCAACGAAATCCAAGAGCTGTCGTAGACAATACGGTACAGTGTAGGCTGATGTTCCATAGGCAAGGAAGGGTGTGCGATATGATTCCGATAGAAAAAAAGGGGCTACAAGTTCTAGGTACGATGGAGGTGTAGATGCCAAAAGTTAAGGGGTTAAAGACGAGTGACGAGACTGCGCTCAAAGGCAAACAAACTTTTTTTTTTGAATGAGCACAAACACGCCGAGAAAAAGAATTTTCCATATTCTCTTCTTTCTACACGCGCTTGAAGTTGGTCGCGCCCGAGCCGACAATGCTGGGCGACTCGATCTTCATGGCGTACGCGACGGCTTCTTGGTCGTGCTCGACCGATGGGATGATGACCATCGCGCTCTTTTCAATGGCGGCGACTGGTGCAAACGAGAGACCAGCTTCTTCGCTCGTGAGACAAATCTTGTCATCGATCGTCAGCGAAAGCCTATGGATTATCAGTAGCAAAAATGACAACCGTGTCAGCATCAACTGGCTGGGTCAAGAGAGAGAGAGAGAGCCAAAGACGTACGTCTTCGCGAGCTCAGTGGCACGCTTGAGCACGTCGCCATGAGTGAGCACGGCGCTCTTCTTTGGCTTCTGTCCGTCCACCTCTATTTTACGACACGGGAAAATATAACACACAAAAATGGTCAGAATGATGGCAACCACATAACAACACTCAAGCCGGTACGTACTGGAGTAGGTCACGGCAAGTGGGGTCTTGTCGTTGACCGCTTTCTTCACGGCCGCGACGGTGTGTGGCTCTGGCGAGTTCACACGGATCTGGCCAAATGGAACCACGCCTTCTTCGTAGTCAAAGCCAGTCGAGATCACGGTGTGGAGGCTGCGGAACTTTTTTGGTCGGAACACTTCCTGACGGTCGCGGTCTACACAATAATATATTCCCATTAGGTGGGTTGTGTTGTTTCCCTCGCACAAAATACTGGAACGTACAAGTGGCGAGTTCTGGGAAGAGCCCCTCAATGATCGCCGACTGGTTGCGGCCGGCAATCTTTGGCTCGTACACGATGCCATTGGCCTTGGACTCCTGCAGGATGTACTCAATGTCTTCCGCCGTCGAGATCTTTGGGTCAATGATGGCAAGCGTCAAGCCCGACTTGGCCGCCGCGAGCTGAGTGACGTACTATTGATCGAATAAGCACAGTATGTGAGCCATTACAGTAGCCCGCTAGTTTGTATAGCACGCCATCAATGAACTACGAAACCGTACGTTCTCGGCGTTGTTTGGAAGCCAGATCGCGAGCACATCTCCTGGCTCAAACTTGAGGCTCTGCAGGCCATGGGCGATCTCCGACACGAAGCCATCCAGTTCTTTGAAACTCCATCGCAAGTCTTGCTTGATGCTACGGAAGGCCTCCTTGTGGGGCAGGCGCTCAACCGCTTCGTCCAGCGCACCACCGACGGTGCTGGCTGCACGTGCGCCAAGCACACGCTGTGCCTGGCTGTTCGCGGCGCGCGCGAGTCCCTTCGAGCGGATCAATCCGAGCATAGTGTCTTTGGGCTCAGATGCGATGTTTCGGCCTTGCTTTCTTCGCCACAAACCCAAGGGGATTTGTTGGCAACCTGTATAATGTGGACCACATCAACTCCACGTGAGGTGGGACACACTAATTAGATGCCCGTGATTTTTGGCGCGGAAATTTTTGGCAAGATTAAAAGCGAACACCAATGATCGTGCCGCTTCGAGTCGACGGCGCTGCGAATGAGTGGTGCATTATTGAGCTGCAGGGAGAGCTAATTCCAAATGACGGAGCGGACATGAAGAATGTCCACATTGGCAAGCTATGGTATGATAACGGTGTGCCGACGGTGCGCATTGGCAACCACATTGTCACCGGCAAAGTCGCCAAGCTGCCCAAACCATTTGCGATCCTGGAAAAGCACACAGAGGAGCAAGACACACCGCGTGCAGGTGAGTGGTCTGATCTATATCTTTTAGTGGGTATGCGCGCGGTTGTGAGCAGACGCACTCAGTCGGATTCACTCAAACTGTGGTGCTTGCTCATTCATGCATTGCAAGTCTCCATGACTAACAACTTCCATTATAGCAGACAACGACATGACTGATGGAAAATCATCTGCTGCCCCAGCTGCTGCAAGTGGCAACGACGCAACGCATTTCCAGGTTGTTGGCATCGCCCGCACTCGGCTTATCTTCTCGAATCGTCCCAAGCCAGTGCTCACATAGATTTAGCACCGCTTTTGACCATCGTTCTTCAAGCCCACGAGCCATCAGAAATTCTTCCTGTACACTAGAAAATATAAACGTCTTCTTTGTCAACTTTAGTGCGCGTACTGAACAGCGGCGCGGATTGAAGTCTTGCGGAGGAGCCTCTATCCATTTCCATGATTCTCTCAGCAGAGGGTCCACTATTGGGGTTGATCTGTCCACATTTTGACACAACAAACAAAAACACAATGAGCTCATGATGGACAGGCAACGCCTTCCACACACCCGCGACTGGCGGCATGGTCCTCCTCCACCACGGCTGCCACCGCAACTACCACCACCACACCTCCCACTGCATGTATCGCGACTACATATTGCGCCTCCGTGTTCCAACGGACCCATTCCGCAACACTACCCACCGCACCCGCTGCCGTCGTACGTAGCTGTTCGACCGACATTCCCACCCAGACCATTTCCAGGCGCGCGGCCACCATGGCCACTACCACCTCCACATAGTACACTTTCACACTTTCCTTCAGCGCCAGTTGGACGGCACTTCCCGATCCATCGGCCACCGCTGTTGCGACCACCGCCGCCACCAATACAGAGGGATCCAGATGCGTCGTGGCTGTTTTCGTTCACCAAAGAACACCTCGACAACAGAAAATCGGTTGCGAAGGAGGCACCAGAAGAGCAAGTACGCAATGAACCTCCGCTTCGGTACGTGGCAGTGGCAGCATGTTGGTACCGGCATAGGAAACAACCTTCTAACACAGCACCCCTATCACAGTGCCATCCGTCGACGCATAGCTGACATGCTTACGATGCTGGACGATCTCGAATTGCATGCGCATGAGCTCATGGAGCTGGAGAACAGACTCTACGAAGCGGCTTCTATGGACAGCGCGTCTTCCCATGGATTGGACATGGCGCGGCTAAAACTTCAGGCCGAGCGCAAGCGTGTCCAGTGTGACCAACTACGCGCCAAGCTCGAGAAGCTTCAAGATCCCAAGCCGCTTGGGATGGGCCACGAGGTCAGCAAAGATGTCGTGGCATTCACGAAGCGTATCCAGAAGAAAAAGGTGGGAAAGGAGACTGCACCCATGTTTGTGGAGCGCAACTGACACTCAAATATGTAATTGGTGTCCAGCAATACCGGCGTCGAAGAATCGAGAAATTCCGCGCAGAAAGCGCGATCCGACGAGGATTATTAGAAACCGAGGCTGTATGTGGTGGCAACACGGCCGCGGCCGCGACGGACAGAGCAACGAGAGATGGCCAAGTGGACGGAGAGGCGACATCGCTACCGTCACAAACCGAATCCGAAACATCAGCAGTAGCAAGTAATTGCCAGGCAGAGCGACTGACGGCACGCAAGGCTTTACTTCTCCTGGAGCTTATAAAAATGCGAAAAGGTGAGAAAAAGGAACACAGCGTGATAAAACAGAGTGGATGGCAATGGAGAGTCGCTGACTTTGGAATTACTGATCGAGTAGGATCGACGTTGACCGAGGTGCAAGAGCAAGAACTAGCAAATGCACGAGACCAGATCCAGGACTGTCAAAGCAAACGAATGCGCAAACGGAAACGAAAACTCCAGCGAAAAAGCAACAGCCCGAGCTCCGTCCAGTCACAACCCGCCACTGTACAGTCAATGCAGCAACACACAACGGCATCGCCATCGAACAGCTCCAGGAGGCGCCTGCCTCTACGAGATCCATATCCTGTCGATATGGAGACCTTGATCACAGTGAGACGCCAGTGGGATTTCTATCTCGCACCACCGACCGTCCACGGTGCGTCGGCCATTCCACCGGTGAGTTTTGTTCGTCCTGCTTTGGCTTCTACGGTGGCTGGTCTGTGGTGATTGAATCATCTCATTATTGTGTGTTTAATCCCAGCATTTCGTCATCCGACCACAAAAGCCGGCGCCGCAATGGGCTCCATTTTTGGCCAGCCCGCAGACCCAAACGCATACTCAGGCAGCGGCAATGTGACCATGGTTTAGGATGCGGAAATTCGTCACTTGCAATGAAAATGCAAGGTGGAATATTATTATTTTTTTGAATAAATATTCAAATATTTTCGTAAGTATTACAATATTGACAAATATTACACCTCCTGACCGCAATGGTTTTTCGAATTACACAATCTGTGCAGATGGAATTCTTCCATGGTATCCTTCTCGCCACTTCAACTCCGGGTGCCGCCTGACAGGCAGCGAAACAAAAGCAACACAGAGGAGGGTAAACGCGATCGCCCCTCCATCACGGCGGTCTGCAGCAGTACCAGTCCAGCGTCTGCTCTGTGTGTGTATACGCACCAAACACAGCACCGCATCTTTGTGTGGGACGCGGCGCAAACAATGGCTGACGCCGCCGGATCCTCTGGGACGGGGACGGTAGCGAGTGGTGAGCGGCGCGCAGCCAGCGGCCAATCACGCGGATTACGGACAGTCGTTTCCGCTGCCACATCAATCACAGCATCTGCACGTCTACGAGGGGTCTTGCTAGACGACGACGACGAAGAAGAAGAAGACGACGACGAAGAAGAAGAAAACCAACGCGAAGAAAGTCTCCGAATGACGATGACGGTCGGTATGGTGGAACCACCTGTGAGCGGGCGTATCATGCAGCCAACACTGGTGAGTCGAAGCGCCACGAGTGACGTGGCGAATTTCCCACGGCCAGAAGCAGAAGGCATTCTACCAGCAGCGCGGAACCAGCGCATGTCAAGCGGCGGAGGAGACAACGGAAGTGGTCGCGCAGAGATGGAGTGGGGCGCTGCCGAAGGAGACGAAGGCTGGATGCCCAAGCCAGCGCGCTTGCATTCCGGCAAGACGCGGTCGTGTGGCGTTTGCTTTGCGCCGTTGCAGTACACAGCGATGCAAAGCTGGGATGAGTATGTCCAAAGCGAAGAGTACTTGCAACGTCTGCAAGACAATTTGCTTTCCGATACGTTTATTTCAAGTCTCATTTGTGGAGAAAGTACAAGCGGTGGCGACTTGCCGACCGAGCACCGCATGCACAAGAACAGGAAGCTCAAGTGCCGACAG
>JAADWJ010000842.1:0-11326 GCA_023336165.1 Pythium monospermum | reverse complement strand
TCCTCCGCCGCGATTGACGGTATTGCACTTGCTCAGCCGACATCGTCGGTATACACCAGTGCAGGAAGCACGTGGACTACTGTCAGTCTCATGACATCGACGTCCAGGCTACCATTGGATCAGCGTGTTGTGACCATCAAGCCCCGCGCCTTCCTCTCGCAAAACTTTACGTTTGTGTTGCGGTCGATCACATCAACAAGCGTGTCCGACAACGCGGTCACCTCAAGCTCCATCGGGTCGGTCGTCGAACGCTTCAACGTGGTCGTTCGGCCAATGCCAAACACACCAACACTTCAACTGGACAAGACCCAGTTGGTGGCGTTGGAAGACACGCCTGCAGTGTTTACGATACTCGACGCGAGGACACCTGACAGTGATGGCTCTGAAGTCATTGAGATTCTTTGTGTTTTCTCACCTGCATCGATCATCCGCCAAGTGCAAGTCAATGGAACGGTGTACCCAATTTCTGTGGTATCCCAACCAAACGGCAGTACAAGCGGTGTCGTCATAATTCTCGCACGGAATACCGGCGTATTCGCACTGAGCAACACGGTGGTGGCTTTGTTGCCTCGCTTGAACTTTGCTGGCCAACTTTCCGTCAATGTGACACTCACAACAACCGAAAAGGCCACAGGGGAGAGCGTCGCAATCAAGCAAACACTCGGTGTGCAAGTGGCCAGTGTTGCCGATGCGCCACTGTTGGCACTGGCGGTGTCCCAGTGGTCAGTCAACCAAGCGCAACCTGCAGAGTTGGCCGTGACAAGCTTTGCGTTGACCGATGACGACGGGTCGGAGGCGCTGTCGCTGCTCGTGAGAGAAATCTCACCGGGGCTGGTTGTCGATCGCATCGAGGCGAACGGTGTGGTCTTGCAGAAGCTGGCGGATCTGCCTGGTGCATTCTTGATGGCAACGGCAACGGCAATGCCGCTTCAGTTACGCTTTATCACGGCGATTTCTCGATACGGAGTCGTAGCTCTTCAGATCACGGCTATTTCTACCGAGATAGCCACTGGTGGACAGGCCATGACGACTCGAAATGCGTCACTGAATGTGCTACCTATCGCGGACGCGCCTAGAGTCGTCGTCGAGCCACTGACTCGAGGTCGGCTGGGAGACGCAGTCGGTGTCGGCATCACAGCAATCACTTTGCCAGACCCAACAAAGGCCAACGCGACTGTACTCGACGTGTACTTGGTGATGACTGGACGAACTACTGCCGTGGCGACCACATCATTGCAAGTATTGTGCCAGTCGACCGAGTTACCAGCACAGACCATGACAGCTATATCAGCGTCGTCTGCGGTGTACGTTGTCCCCGCTCAGTGTTCTATTGCGAATCTCGCAGTGAAGGCGATTGAAACCATTTCAACTCTTAACATCAGCGTGGTCGCAATCTCATCGATCGCGGTGTCCAAGACGACCCAGCAGACGACTCAAACAACGGTCCAAAGCTTCGCTTCGGTGGCATTTTCAGCCACCACGTTTTCTCTACAAGAAGGCACTTCTTCGACGTTCAGCGTGAGTTTATTGAGCGCACCAAACGCGTCGCTCACGATCGACTTTACGAGTTCGCTCTCGACCAAGGCCACGACAACACCAGCATCGATCACGTTTACACCAACCGACTGGAGTACGGCACGTAGTGTCCAAGTTCACGCAGGAAATAATTTTGTGGAAGACAGCGATGTGTCCGTGGCTTTCACAGCGACGGCGACGACGATGGACCCTGTCTATGCGTCCGTGGCGCTGCGCCACATCGCCGTGCAAGTCCTCAATGACGATACATCTGGCGTCGTGACTTTCCAGAACACCTTGACAACCGTTCCGACGCTGGTGGTCGCCGAGGCGCGTGTGTTTTCCGACAAGTACTCGGTGGTCTTGACTTCTGAGCCGACTGCCGAGGTCACGATCGCTCTTGCAACGTCGCTCACACAGCTTGTGGTGGTGCCGACGACACTCACTTTTACAGCGCTGAACTGGAAGACCCCACAAAACGTCACGGTCCATGCAAATGATAATTTTGTCAAAGAAGGTGACCACTTTGGTTCCATCACGCATACGGTGGCGTCTGTCGGCGATAAACTGTACAACGCCGTCAAGATGAGCGCGCGGCAAGTCAAGATCGTTGAGACCAAAGACACCACGCCGCCACCAAAGCTATCATCGGCCAAGTTCCTGAACACGGCCGTCGGACTGCTCATCCAGTTTGATCGTGCAGTGAATCGCCAAAACGCTTTGCTCACCGACAGTTCGTTTGCCTGCACTGTGCTTTTTGACTTGCCAGCAGCGACATCCACAGCAAACTATTTCGGTGCCTCGACAGTGTGTTCATGGCAAGCAGGTGATAAAGATATTCGGCTGGTCTTTGGACAAGGAGTTAACGTTGTGCCTGGCTCGAGCTTGACACTCAAGGGCAACATCTTGAAATCGACATTTGAGGCGGAACTGGCCACGGCAACCACAACGTTGACGATCTCCGCTCCGGACGTGGTGCCACAACCAATCGCGATGGTGAATGGCGCGGCCTCACTAGGCACTTGCGATGATTTGTTCCTTGATGGGTCCAGTTCGTCAGGCTCCGGTGGACGACCGATGACTTATACATGGATCCTCAGTGGTGCGAATAGCAGCAGCAGCACCAGCAGCAACTCGAGCGCTTTTGATACCTCACCGATCACCACGATCCTGTCCCAATTTGCGGAAGCCAACAGTGCGTCGTTCAAGATCGCGGCAGCAAACCTTGAAGCCGATGCAAGCTACAGTTTCGTGCTCCAAGTGCGCAACTTCTTTGGTGCTCAGGCAAACTCGTCGACGGTTGTGGTGACAAAGGCGTCGATGCCGTTGCCAATCGTGTCGATTAAAGGAGGCGGAAGCCAAACCGTGTACCGTGCAAAAGAGCTTTCGATCTCAGCCTCGGCGGAGGCGCCAAGCTGTACAGGAGCCGGTGCAGCAGCCTCGGCCTCCATGGATATGGTTTTCTCATGGGTGCAAGTGCACGGCGATCTCACGGCAAGCCAGTCAAAGTCCACGTCGCCCAACGCGCGTGTGCTTCGTCTACCAGCGCGCACGCTGACAGTGGGCGTCACGTACGTGTTCCAAATTGTCGTCGCGATGGCAAAGACGCCCACGGTCACGAATACAGCCAATGTGGAAGTGACGGTATTACCCAGTGGGCTGAGCGCAGCCATCGCAGGCGGCGATCGATCCTACGGAGTCGAACAGGAGCTGGTACTGGATGCGTCCAAGTCACTGGACCCGGATGATTTGCTGAACAGCGTATCAATGAATTACTCGTGGTCGTGCTTGATGCGGACTGCGGCATCTGGGAATTTTGAATCGGCGTGTGCCACTGCCAGTGGTGATGCGCTCACTGTGGCCAATACTGACAAGCCTGCCGTTGCGGCCAACTTGTTGAACCCGAATAGATACTACCAGTTCAGCGTCGTGGTGGCCAAGGATACGCGCACGGCCTCGACCTCGGTTGTGTATTTCTTCAAGCCTGGCTCACCACCGAGTGTATCCATCGAGCAATTGGGCGTGAGTAAAGTGAACACTAACGACCGCGTCATCTTGAAGAGTGCCGTGGCTTCCAAGCTGCCGATCAATCGAACCGAGTGGTCGCTTTTGAGTGGAGGAAGCAGTACGTCATCGTTACTTGCCACCGAGTCTTCCGTCTTTGCGGTAGCGAAAGGAGGGCGGCGTACGATGGTGCTCAAGGAAAACTCGCTGATCGCCGGGATGACGTACGTGTTCCAGCTGCTTGCCGAAGACACGGGCGGTGCGACCGCTACAGCGACCATCTCGGTCACAGCGAATGCGCCACCGTCCAGTGGTACGATATCTGTGACGCCTACAAAGGGCTACGCGTTGGAAGACACTTTCAGTGTGCATTGCTCCAACTGGGTCGATGAGGATTTGCCATTGCGGTACACGTACAAGTACATTAAAGGCTCAGCTTTTTCAGGTGGTACAGAAATCACCATGGGGTCCGCATCATTGGACGCCGTATTCAAGTCAATCTATGCTATCGGTGGTGGCGCCAATACGACCATCACAGTGGTTGCGTACATCCAAGATGCACTAGGTGCTGTCACACGCGTGTACAAGGAGATCACCGTGGAAGAACGTGTCATCGCGGCCGCCGACCAAGCAGCCTACCTGGCCAACAAGACCGATGCCGTGTTGGCCAACGCGCTCTCTGGCGATCCGTCGACGCTTCTGAACTCGATCAGTGCACTTGGGGACCTGATCAACGGCGTGGACGAGTCGACCAAGCCAACACCGACACCGACGCCAACACCGTCGACGCCAGGATCGACGCCGTCCACGACGACGGCCGCGATCAAGCTGAAAAACTGTCCGACGTCCAATTTCATCCCATGTGCATCCAACGGAGAGTGTGTACGCGAACCGAAAGCATGTCCAGAGACCAACCTTGCCTGTGCGACGTACTGCAAATGCGCCGACGGCTTCTACGGTGATAATTGCGCCATGGACGAGGCCCAGTACGATGCCAAGCGCACTGTGCTGGGCAGTCTGATCAGTGCGATGGTGACGTCTGGCAAAAGCGTGGATGTGACCGATACCAACGCCGTCGAGCAGCAAGCCGCGAGTATCGCGACACTGACCAAGTCGGCGTCGATTCTGGATTCCAGTTCGCAGGCCATGGCGCTTTCCTTCGTGGACGCGATCATGGCAGCTCCCGTGCTTTCGTCGTCTGCGCGAACGGCCGTTGGTAGCACGCTTTCAAATTTGTTGGATGTCGATAGCTCCAAGAAAACGACCAAGAAGAACACGCGTCGCTTAGAAGAGGCGGTGGCTGAGGCGGCAGACGACGGATCATCAGCGGCTTCCACTGACGACTCCGGATCCGGTGGCTTTTGGTCGTGGGTGGGGAGTCTCGGCTCGAGTGGCAGTGCTGAGACTGGCGTCGTAGGATCGAATGGCACAAACGATACGTCGTCATCAGCCAACTCGTCGGAGCTGTACAAAGAAGAATATGAACGGCTCGCGAAGCTCCAAAGCACGATCGGTAAGCTTGAAAGCTCGCTTCTCGCGTCGACGATCGAAGGCGAGCCGCCGGCGACACTGATCACCAAGAACTTGAAAATCGTGGCGACGCGAGACACCGCGTCGAATCTGGAAGGAACCACGCTTCAAGTGCCAGTGTCGGACGCAGAGCGTGCTGCAAACTACACGCCGCCTGCCACGACGATTCCTGCTGGATTTGGCAAATTTGTCAAGTCCCAGATCGCTGCTGCACGACGCCAACGACGGCTAGCGACCACGGGCTCGAATGCCAGCGAAGAGCAACAAGATGACGACGATGAAGAAGACCCAGTGGTGGATCTCCATTCGTCCATTTTCACGAAGAACCCGTACAGCTTTACAGGTGCCAAAATCAATTCGCCTGTGCTCAGTATCAAAGTGAGCCAGTCGACAAGTACTGGTGGAAGTCACGAAGTCAAAGTCTCCAACCTGGAGACGCCATTCCGGATCTTGATGCGCAACATTGAAGCAGTTCCGCCCATGAGCAACTCCTCAAGGTCATCTTCTTCGTCTTCGTCTTCAGCGAACTCGACGGAGACGCAGACGCCACAAATCATTGGTTTCCACTGTGCGAGTGGCACGAAGACGACTCAATATCTCAATTGTACAGAAGTTAACGAAAAAGTGACCGTCGAGTGTGACGGAGTCGACGAATACGAAGGCAATGTCACCTGTCCGATCCGCCAAACCACACCAGTGTGTCGGTATTGGGAAGCGACCAACAACTCGTGGTCTTCCGATGGCTGTGTGGCTGTCGGAACCACCGACGATGGCATCTACACGATTTGCGAGTGTACCCATTTGACTGATTTTTCCACACAAGTGGATGAAGCGCTTTCGCAAGTTTCGCAACATTTCAAAAAAGTGCTTTCCCACAAAGTCACGATCGAGGATCTCAAGAAAAACATTGTCTTGCTCTTGGTCATGGGTGGGTTTTTCGCGCTGTACATTGTCGCGTTTTTCTATGTGAGCCGCTGGGACCACCACGACCGGTTGCTCCACATGAAGCAAAAACGGCTCTCGCTCCATGAAACCAAGCACGTGAAGCTGGCGACGTCGCCGTTTTTCCAAGAGCCCGAGTACGTTGATGCCGTGGGCGTGAGAGCCAAGTCCAAGGTCGTGTTGCGCAAATTTGCGCGTGGACTTAAGCAAAACCACAAGCTTTTGTCGATCGTGTTCAAGTACGACGAGCATTTCACACGCACGCAAAGGTTGACGGTGATTTTCACGGTGATCATGAGCCAAATGTTTACCAATGCGCTTTTGTACCGACTCAAGCAAGGTGAAAAGACCATCGGGTCGGCGTTTGTCGCTGGGTTGTTGTCGTTCTTGTGCATGATCCCAGTGACCATCGCGTTTGTGCTCATGTTCAAAAAGGCCGGACGCAAGCAAACGTACTTGGTGCGGTACCGCGTGGAAGATGTCGACGGCAACGTCGTCGAGGTTCAGACCGACGCGTACGGGCAGCCGAAGCAGTACTCTCCGATCGAGATCGTGGCCATGGACCTCGCGGCCATCGCAAACTGCGTTGAGCCAAGCAGCTTGCAGGCGGTGAGCGTTCAAGTAAAGAATCAAGGCGTGGACTCGCGCGTGGCCCAAGTGATTCGCGGTATTTTTCTTGCGATCTACAACCGCGACGTCGGTGAAGATCCGCCCGAGTGGCCCTCAGACAGCGCAGGTGGCGATGGCGAGGGTGAGAGCGACCCGTTGAAGAGCGTCTTTGTGCAGATCAAGTCGCAGATCGAGCAGCAAGCTCTCCATGGGGACAGCTCCGGATCTAAGAAAAGCCGAGCGTTCAGCAGTCTTTCATTCAACCGCAAATCAGTACCAGTCGCCATGGACATCCCGACCAGTGGTCAAGCCGTCACGACATTAGCAGTCGTCGCATCAGTCGCAAAGTCGGAGCCAGAACGGCGCCAGTTGGCGTTGAACCAGCTTCTGTTATTGCTGGGCCAAGGTGGCGGTGACACCATGCTCGCCAACATGCTCAAGTTTGACCCATTGCTGATATCGACCAGCTCGGCGGCCAAGATCCATGAAATCTGTACGAAGCACTGCAGTAGTGCGTCCATCGAAGAAGGAAATGAAGACCAACAAGACGAAGAAGAAGAAAATGAGACCGTGGCGACCGCGCTGCAGACGCTCCAAGACTGGCTGGCCAAATGCGACGAGTGCTGTGAAGCGCAGAAAGTCAACGTCCACGCGATCGCGGCGAGAGCGTCGGCGGAATTGGAACGCACCGAGAATCAGCTCAAGAAACTTCAGCAAGCGATCAGCTCCCAGTTTGAAAGACGATTTACCGAGATGGTCCACTTGGCGGAGACCGTGGGCGACTCGGCGGCCACGCAAAACGCACGCATGGTGCAGCGCACCACCGAGGCCGTGAAAAGCAAGAGCCGCCGTGGGCGGATGCGGTCTTCCGCAAGCGGCGATGCCACAGCAGCTGCGGAGACAGGACGCAAGTCGGTGGCACTGGATCGCCGCGTGAGTGCGACGATCAAGCAGCAAAAGAATGCGATTCTTAAGGCCAATAAAGACCATCTCAAAGAGCAACGCAAGTCGGTCGTCGACGCCAAAAACATGATCCGCGCGGAACACAAAAAGCTTCGCCAAGAAAAGCAAAAACAAGTGGCCACGTTGGTCGCTGGGTTGCATGGTGTAGCCAAGATGAAGCGTAAGCTGCAGCTGTACAGTGAAGCCAAGGAAAAGAGACGCATTGATGCGTTGCCTCTCCACGAGAGGCAGCTGTACATGGTCGAGCAGCAGCGGCTCAAGCAAATCAAGCGCACGTCGCGGGTCTTGTACAACCAGTTTTTGCGACGCCAACCGGCCAAGCTTTCCATGCCAATTTTCCCCGAGTGGGTCGTGTACATTTCGTACGTGATCTGCCTTGTCTGGTGCGCCTGGTGTGCGTTCTTCGTCGTCATGTTTGCCTTTGAGATTGGCAAAGTCGAGTCGCAACTGTGGATCGGCTCACTGGCCACGGGCCTGGCGATGACCCATGTCGTGTCAGACCCGATGAAGATCCTTTTCCGTATGGGCATCATGCCGTTGATCGCGACAAGTGTGCTAGCAGACGCCGGGCTCTTTGGTGCGGTGGATAGCAGTGCGCTTGCGATCGGTGCGATCGCGGCCGTGGGCACGGCAGGTGTCGCACAGCTGATGGCCAAGCGGTCGGAAGCAGGCAAAGCAAAGCCACGCGCCGCAAAGACGAAGAAGCTCGTGCCTGTGATCGATGAAGAGGACGAGAAGCAGTTGCGAGCAGAGGCACGTGCGATCGCGGGAAGAGTGAGCGACAGCGAAGGCGAGGAGGAGCAGCAGGAAGAAGCAAGCGAGTATAAACCATCGAAGCGAGGCAGCTTCACCGACTTGTCCAAGGTCGATGGCGGTGCCGAGGGCGAGTACGCACGAAAGCGAGACGCGATCATCAAGGAGCTTCACCACGAAGAAGACGTGTCCAAAGAAGAGCCAAATGTGAAAACTTCGGCTTCTGGGCTTGAAATCCCCAAACTCACGGTCACAAAAGGACCATCGATGCATTTACTTCGCCCACCGACGGCCGATGCGCTATCGCCCAAGACTTTAGCACAGCAAAGCAGCAAAGTGCTCAAGGACAAGCCATCGTCGGTCTTTGGACCTGACCGTGGCGTTCGCAAGCCGCCACCGCCCATGCCACCACGTGGACCACTGGTGGGGTCGCTAGTAGCACCATCGCCAAAGGCAGGAGCAGCTCGAGAACGGACAACCAAGGTCGTCGACGAGCGAGACGCTGTCCAGTCTCTCGACGAAGCCACGGAGACAGTGGAGAAATGCGAGTGTGGAGAACTAGTGCGTGGTGGTGCCACTGGCATGGTGACCCATCGCTCCACCGTTTGCACGCATCGGCTTGTGCCCTGCCGCGCTGGCTGTGGGCTTTTCATCCAAGCACGAAGCCGCAACGGCCACGAACTGAGCCAATGTCGTCTGGTGATGTGCACGTGTGGCAAAATGGTGCTCACACAATCGCTGGAGCTCCACCAGCAACGGGAATGCCGCAACAAGCAAGTCGCCTGCCGCCTGGATTGCGGCCAAATGATGGCCTCGCATGTGCGGGACCGCCATGAACGCCACGAGTGTGCTCGCCGTGTGGCCACGTGTCCCCACTGTGGAGCGGTCAAGCACGCATCGGATATGGACACCCACGTCGTGACCGAGTGTGGCGTCCACCGAGCAAACATGGCCGTGCAAAGTGCGATGCGAGCGACGTATGCTCCGGCTGCTCCAGCTCCTGCTTCTGCTGCTGCACCACCGCCTCAATTCAACAAGTCGGCGATCCGCGGCCCGCCAATGATTCGATCGCAAGTTGTGCCCGGTACCGTCGTCGAGCCAGAGCCCGTAGCGGTGGTGATGACCGATGCACAAAAAATGGACGCGCTGCGCAACAAAGTGCGTGCTCGCCGTCCACAGGGGCTCGATGGGATGCTCGCGTCTCAACCACTTCATGACGGAGCGACGGGACATTCGTCGGATGTGGCGATCACAGTGGGCCCAGCACCATCGCAGCTGTCCGATGTGCAGCGACCGCCTGGTGGGGGTGTCCCCACTGCTGCAGCGCCAGTGCCGACAAGGAAAGCAGTCCGGCCACCAGCGTATCCGCCACCGGCGGTTGCGCCAGCGACTGTGGACATCAGTGATCTGTCGCCCACGCGACGGAAGATGATGCTGGGTCCGCAAGCGGCCGCCGCGGTCGCTGCCGCCCAGGCTCCAGTCGTCCAGTCGCCACGAGAAGATGAAGTGGTGGCTGCTGCTGCTCTTACAAGAGGCCCGTCATCATTGGCCATCGGGTCACCTGGGCGAGCGAGCCAAGTAGCTCCAGTCTCCTCGAGAGGTCCGGTCTCATCCGTGGTGACGCCGATCGCGTCGTTGGAGTCGGAGAGCGACGTGCAAGACATCAGCAACTTGGTCTTTGAGTCGTCCAACTCGGAAAGCGAGATTTCGCCGACGCGTCGCCCACGGGTGCCCAATGCGAGAGCACCAACGGGTAGTAGTGGGCCAAGTGGTGGAGCGTCGGCGTATGTGACGCGGAACCGATCGCCAACCAAGAAGTAGGAGGAACTGGACGTGAAACCCATACATATATATACGTATACAGAAATCAAAATGCATCTTATTACAACTTGCACTTGCACTTGCTGCAAAGACCAACATGTCAAATCATTGAACCTCTTCCACAACCAACCCTTTGCATAGAATGGTAAGGCGCCACCACACAGCATAACCGTTGAAGGAACACATCAATCTTCAACGGGTAGGCGCTAATCCGAACATTTATGAAAAAAACGCTTTTTGATTCCGAAATATTGCAAAACTATTTCACCATCTCATATCACCTGTTGATTGGTCAAATATAATTTGAGTTTCCTGATGATTTGTTAAAAATCGTCGAAATCGGGAATCCCAAAGGTGACCACGACGACGCAGCATCAATGGAATGTTGAAGTGCGAGCCAAAATGACCCTTGGATCCCACCTTTTTTTCCTTCTTTTTTTCCTTCTCCCTGCAGTATTTTCGTTCGCACAACATCAGCCAAGCGAATGAAGCGAGCATCTATCCAACATCAGTGCGCGATTTCTACAGCGGCGGCCACATCAGCGGCGACCTGACCACCTGGGCGAATGGTTGTTACCACGAGATACCCGGTTGTCCTCATCCACGGTACGTCTGCGCTCCCACGTCGTTCGCGCTTCTTTGTCAGCCAGTCCGCAGTCTGACGATAATGGGTTTTTGTAGGTCTGTTTGGGTACGGCAACGAAAAGCCGCTTTGGAATGTATGGCCACCGTACTGGCCCGAAAAGGAGCTCCGCGCCATAAACAAGAACGTATTGGTCGTGGACGTTGGCGCAGTCTCCTCAGACCATGACCGCGCATGCGAATTGTTCTACCAACTGTATGGCGGCACCGTTGATTATGGCCAAGTGCATTCCCTCGAAGCACGTACGTGTGAAAAAAAAAAACCACTTATCTGGATCGTATCCAGAAAACCCCCCAAAATATTTGGACGGTGACAGTCTAACCATTTTTGTTGGTGTTTTCAAATTTGTTGGTGTGGTTAGCTCATGCGCGCTATGGTCGGACGTACGACCGCGCCATGCATCCGACTTGGAGTGGCACAAATCCGATCCACCTGGTCGGCCACAGTATGGGCGCCACGACGGCGATCGATTTCTACCAATTGGTGTGTGAGGATGCATTTAACGTGGGAACCGACCACACGTGGGTACGGAGTATCACGTGCATC